>PVIC010000505.1:0-82829 GCA_004025085.1 Thryonomys swinderianus | reverse complement strand
GATACTCTCAAAAATCTACCACTAGCATTTACCAGTGGTCAGAGGTCATATTTAAACCTGAGGTAAAAAGTTGAATCTGGGGAACATAATTTAAGATGCAGAAGAAAGACCTGATTAAACAGTGCTTTTCACACCTATCTCCTAACACAACCCCACCATAAATCAACCATAGTTTGCAGGGAAAAAGCTACTGCACCTTCTCACTGCACAATACGTATCTGTGGAAAGAGCAAATTCATTGTCAGTGGCTCCCCTGCAGAAATGTGAACCCCATAGACCTAGTTGCCACCAAAGCCTTCCATTTTAGCCTATGTCCTCTAGTCCCCTCCTGTCACAGCAGTAATTTGTCCATTCTCAGCACCACAGCTGCTGATGGAATGCAGTTTTGACTGTCCACATCTGACCCCATCACTTCCGCACAGGCCTGGTCTTACCACCCGAGAACCTTCAGCATTTCCAACCTTGCTCCAAGTCTTTAGAAAGATTCATGTGCCCTGGCCTCCAAATCTGATCACCAGGAAATGGTAAATCTAACCAATCAAGAAATTTATACCAAGTGTCCACCATATACCCAGCAATGTATTAACAGGTAACATGTAGTAACATATTATTAAATCATCTTTTCTCCTAAGATGCTAATAATCTCCTTGCAAGGATAAAGCTAACACAGGAAGCAAGTAGAGAAAAGGCCAGGCAGGAGACAGGGATTTAGCTCAAGTGTTACCACGCTTACCTTGGAAGTACAAGGGCTGGAGTTCAAGTCCCAGCACTGAGAAAAGAAAAGAGAAAAGGAAAAGGAAAGAAGGAAGAGAGAAGCGGCGGGGAAGGGAGGGGAGGGGAGGGAAAAAAGGAAAAGGCATGTACTCCTTAATCCCAGCACTCAAAAGGCTGAGGCAGGAAAATTGCACCAAGTTCCAGATCTGCCTGGCCTACATAGTGAATTCAAGGCCAGCCTGAACTGCACAGCAAGACCTTGTCTTAAAAAACTAAGATAAGTACATTTTTTTTAAAGCTCAGAAAAGTTACTATTTATTGGGCACCTGTTTGAGTTCAGGTACTTTAAATGTTTAAAAGCAGGGCTTAAAAGCAGGGCTCAGAAATTCTGTGAGGGTGGTATTATTACGATGCCCATTTTACAAAAAGGAACCTCAGAGAGGCTGTGTAACTTCTGTGCAAGTTCACATTAGCCAGTAAGCAGTAGTGTAGGAATTTGGGGTCCTGCTGCATGAGATTGTAAACCTTGACCTCTCAACTCCTCTGTTTCAAGACACAGAGCCACGTAGGGTGGAACAGTGGGAAGGCTTGACCTAAGTCCTGAAGGGAAGACACCATACAGCAACTTCAGGAGTAAGAGAATGAGTCAAACACCCCGCGACTGTGAAGCTCTGCTGCTGGTGGACCTGCCAGGCAGGAGCACAGGTTTCAGGGTCAGGACATTGTCAGGCAAGCTGGGTAGGGCCAAATGACACATGGCGGCTTCCTCCACCAGCAGGAAAGGGCTGCTGCATCTTGTCCTCTCTGCTTCCTAGGAAAACATTCCACTCTCAAAATCAGGTTTTCACTACAAAGATCAGCCTATGGCTTTCTACAGTCATCCTTCCCTCTCTGAGATACGGCCCTGCATTCCTAATTCCCAGACATTGGGAAGCCAGTTTCTCTCCTCCAGACCTTACTTGCCAACCAGCTTTTAGTATAGAGCACTCCTTTTTTAATCTCTTTTTCCCTTTTAGTTTTAACTTTTTCCAAGTGAGGGGCTGGGGTTTTTTCTAATTATTAGTTGTTAGTCGCCATGGATTCCACATGATAGAGGTAGTAAAACTGCCACACATCATTTATATATAATTTCCCAATTTGTGATAATAGGGTCACAGCCTTCATGATTAATACTTCCAGGGGCCTTTAGTTTGGGACTTGTAGAGATTCATATCTATGGGCATTTCGGAATGTACCTGCATTTCTCAGGGAATCCCTTGACTTGTACAGTAGATCACCACTGGCTGATCTCATTCGAACCTTTCCCCCAAGACCACTCACTCCATCTTCTGCAAATAATCCAGCACTGAGGCGACAACGTGGTGAATACTCCTAGTACAGAAACCTCAACCGAGCAATAAAAGCAGTTCTGGCTACATGCAAAATAAAGCAAGTTCCTGCCAAGTAAGTACTTCGCAAATAGTAAAAATGGAATGTGGAACTTGTGACCAGTGGCTATCGGTGCATCTCGGGAAGGTCCCTACGAACCCGAAATGGAGACGTGAGGAACGACTTTCATCTCTGGAATAAGAGCGGCCCTTTTAGAAAAGACTGGACCAGCAGGCTGCACTACAGCTCCCAGAGATTTCCTGGCTTGTATCCTGGCCGCGCCTCCCGGCCCCGGCCTCAGCAACTTGTGACGTCACAAGAGAATGAAGCTGCCGATTGGATGAATGACACAGCTAGGTCAAGTCCAGTCGGAGGAAAGAAGTTTGTCTCCATGTGGAAACCATGTGTTTCGAGCAGGGAGGGGGGGGGAGGAGGAGGAGGAGGCGGAGAAACTGAGATCAAGTGATTACGGGGGAGCTAGCTGAAATGAAGGCGGGGAGGTTGTGCACCTGAGCCGGCTGGCCATGCCCTTTGCAGCAGTGACCTAAAAAAGAAAAAGAAAAAAAAAAAAAAAAAAGACTTGCACAACAAATAAAACCTCATCGCCGCCCCCCCCCAACACAAGCATTTAAAAGGTACGGCCTTCCTTTCGTTCCAAAAACCAGGGGCTTGGGAAATGCTGGAATCCTATCGGAACGCCCAGATCCCTCTTCCTCCCCCAACAACTGAATGATGTAAGCGTTTCGGAAAGCCGAGCTCTGAAGCAAAACAAGCCCCGCGCACGCGGAGCGACCCGCAGTGCCCGAGCCCGGCGCACGCACGACCCGCCCCCCGACTCGCGTTATTGCTGTGCACACGCGGACCGCCGTGACGCGCGGGCATTGTGTGCAGCGAACAGAAAACAACGGCGAGCGCAGCCAGCGCGAAGAAGCGCCCCCAGTAAAACGAGATAGATGTAGGACCCGCCGTTTTCCGTTTGGGGAGACCCAGGCCGGGCGGGGGAGGAGGATAGTGAAGAGGATACGGTGTCTCCCTTGGGCCGCTTCGGTTTGCAAGGAGGATAATAGAGGGTCCGGCGGGTGGTCGCATGGAGTTTGCAGGTCACCCAACGCCTGCGGGGGCTGCTGGGGAGGGGGCCACGGCCTGGAGCTGGGTGCCTGCAGCCAAGCCAGGCAGGGCGCAGCGCCCCACGCTCTCGGGGAAATCTGGGGGCCGCTGGCAACACGTCATTTAGAGCCGTACAGCGGCGCCGAAGAGGCAAGAGAGCTAAAAATACTCCTGCGGGGAGCCGGCCGGAGGGGGGGCTGCGGGGCCGAGGAGCTGGCCGATTCCCCACATGAAGTTGACTTTGGAGCGTAAAGGATCCCGATCCCTCTCGGGGTCTGGCGGATTTGCAGCGCAGATGGCTCTGGAGCGGGGCCGGGCGGAAGACCCTCGGCTCCTCCGGCCGCAGGAGCCCTGCTCGGCCGCCACGGGCCCGCCCCGTACGGGGCACCCAGCCCGGCGCGTCCGGCTTTCTGCTTACGTGACTGGTGGCCACGCCGGAGCCCCGGCACGGGGTAAACAAGGAGGTGGCGGCGGCCAGGGCGGGGGGGGGGGGTGAGGTCGCCGATTGTCTAGGTGAACAGAAGAGGAGCTGGGGGTGGGGGTCGAGCCAGGTTCGCCACACACTCCCAAGGTGCCCTCTTTGGGAGCACCCCGGATCACAGCCGGCGCCACGGGACTGACTCCAGAGGACGGGGACCCGGGAGGGGGGCAGCTAAAGAAATCGTGCCCCTCCCCCTGCAACAAAAGCAAACATACCAAACAAAACCACATCTTCACCCACCTCTCCCCAGCCCTGGCTTTTCAGAAACTATTCTCCAGACGATTGCACACACACCGCCCCCCACCATGAATAGCTCAGCTGCTTGGCTACACAGACTTCGATGCGCTCTCGCAACAGACACTCACAAAAAAAAAAAAAAAAAAAAAAAAAAAAAAAAAAAAAACAGGGTAGTCTTAGGAAGAAAAGAACGCACCCCCAACCCGCGACACAAATCTTTGGTTTGGTCTTACAACGTTCCCACCATAGCTCTGCCAGCACCCGGTTACTTGAACCCTGCAGGCCAGGGGTGTCGGTTTGCTGAGGTGTTTTTGTGTTTGAGGATGGGGGGGGGGTCTGACACGTTGCAGTCGGACCTCTCTGTCTCTCCTCCTCTTCGCTTCCTTTCCTCGATCTTCCTACTTATTCGGGCCCATTAAGTATCCAGTTTGCCCCCTCCGTCGATCTATCTGCCTCGGCCCCGGCTTCCTTCTCCGAGCTATTATTCGGAGCACTCTAAGGAGACGCCGTTTGCGCGTGCCCCCGCTAGGGCGCCGAGTCCACTGCCTGGGGAGGCTGGGGGACCGAGCTGGCAGGGACAGAAATGAAACAAACAAATACGAAAAGGAAGCCAGGCCGGGGTGGGGTTCCCAGCTGCCCCCACACACACGAGCTTTGGGCATCGCTCTCCACCTGAACGGGGGTGGGGTGGTGGTAAAAACCGACCCAGGAAGCGTTTGCTGCGCTGCCCCGCGCGCTCGCACCCGAGCCTGCGGCCAGAAAATAAAGAACCCGCACACAACAACCCACACCTTCTTCCCCAACTATTGTTTCTGCGAGGTCCCAAAGTTTCCTCGCTGCCGCGTCCTCCTTGCCAAGTTTCCCCGGCGCGGGGCTGCGGGTCCCGGGCGAGCTGCCGCCCCTGCCTGATCCGGCGGCCTGTTATTTTGGAGGCCGGGGGCGGTGGGACCCCCGGGGCGCGTGGGGCCAAGTCGGCGCACGCGGTGGTCGGAGCCCAGACCTGCTGTTTCCAGAAGGAGAACGCGAGGCAGACAGGAGGGCGAGACGGAGCCCAAGCCCGCGCCGCGCAGCGCTGCTCGGTACCGGCGGTTGTTATTGTTGTAGCGTGTGCCTGCGCGTTTTCCTTCGGAAACCCCGGAGGTGCCTACGGTCCCAACTTTCGGCTTCTAATCTCCATCCCACCCTGGAACGAGAGACGGGAAAACACTTGTCTGCCGGAATGGGCTCCAGGAATTTTTAAAAATACAAAAAAGAAGAAAGACGACATTGAAGCGAGGAGCTCTCGCTCGGCTCAGTTGTCACAAACACCACCACTCCCAGCTCCCGGCGGGGTGCTCCCCGCCGGCCCAGACGGAGCGACGGACGCGCGACAGCCTCCTCTCCCCGCGCCCGTCTTTGTTACAACGTTCGCAGCTTTGTGCGTGCGTGCGTATCCTTTCTCGGGTGTCATCGGCTTTACTGCCGAGGGTGGGTAGAGGAGGCGGCAGGGGTTGCCCCAGTGGGCGAGAAGGAAAGCGGGGCGCCAAAGAGGAACCGGGCCCCCAAACTTACTTTTGTTTTCTTTCTCGATCTGCTCCAGGTAGCTGGCGGCCTCGAGCAGAATCTGCACGTTCTGCAGAAAAGTGTTGATGTGCTTCTCCATCGAGTTCTCGCTGGTGTTGAAAATGTCCGAGAAGGGGCACCTGGGCTTGGCCGCCGCGGGCTCGTCGGGCTGGGCCGGGGTCTGAGGCGCAACCGGGGGCGCGGAGGGGACGAGCCCCGCGCCCTCGCCGCGCGCCTCCTTGCGCGGCCGCCCGCGTTTGCCCATGGAGGAGTGGGATCCGCTGAGCCCTGGGCCGGGGGAAGACCCGGCCTGCTGGAGCGGAGGAGGCGCCGGGCGAGGAGCCGGCCTGACTCCCGAGCCGCGCTGCGTGCAGTTGTGTGCGTGTGCGTGTGCGCGTGTGTCGGTCTCGCTCGCTGTGGGTCTGTGTGTTTGGGAGATTGAATGAACCTACAGGACAGACGGAGGCGCTCCGGCGCCTGGGTCCTAGCGCGAGCCAGTTGCCACCCGACCGGTCAAAATAAAAGGTGGAGACTCCCGCGGAGGGACCGCCCCCGCCGCGTCCTCACACCCTTCCTGGCTCTCCCCAAATCTGAGCACCTTGTACAGCACTCTAACCGGAAAGGAAAAAAAAATTCGCTGTCTCTGGTTACACCTACATAAAAACAATTTTTTCTTTTTCTTTACAGAAAAAAATAATACTTCGAAAAACGGCCAACGCTGCCTGGCACGTAGTGGGTCCCAGATAAATGGTGGCTGGTACGACTTTTTTTTCTTTTTAAATAAAAAGCCAGTTCAAATGGGAAGAATTGAACTATCATACGTAATTCGAACCTTCCTCCAAAAAAAAAAAATCCCCCCTCCACACACACACAGACACACACGCGCGCGCGACGTGTGGGGGCTTGGGGTGCCTTCACTCTGCCAAATAAAATTTTGCTGCCCAAGTCCGTGTTACAGATTTACTCACTCCCCCTTTGCAATCCTTCAAATGCAAAGTTATTTCCCAGGAAGGGGGAGGAGATGCGAGCATTTGTCCACCCTCCTCTTCCTAGCGCTGGTCCAGCTGTGTAAAGCTCACAGCACGGCGCTCCCACACCCGCTCCCTTTTCTCTGACAGAAGGATACAAAGGCGGGACTGGCCGCCCCAGAAACACCCCCTCTCCTGCCTCGGGAATTCCTCCCTTTGGATTCTGCTGTAGTTGACGTCCTTTCTCTGCTGTAGCAAACCGGGCTTCTTTTCTGGGTGGAGAGGCGCTGGGGATAGTTGCGAGCTGCTCTGGAGCACCACGGACAAAGGTTCGAATCCTAGGCCTGCTGTAGGGGGCCTGGAGGAGCTTGGACAAAGCCTTTGTGAGCTTGTTGGTATAAGTTTCCGTATCCTTGAAACTTCTAAGATGATTGTGTGGATTAAATCATATCTGCACTTAGCCCACTCTGGTCCATAGCAAGATTATTTTCTGCCAGGGCCTGGGTCCCTGACTCTGATTTAACGTGACTCCAAGGAGAATGTGTGGACAGGTCTCCTGCATTTCACTAGCAAAACATCTTCCCAGCAAGCCCTCTAACAACTGTCACTGCAAGACCATGTGGAGTCACCCTTATGTAGAGAAAATGCTGCCCCCTATTCACAAGTGGCTACATACACATTTGTCACAGTGAATCCTCCTGGAAACGTGAATTTATGGAAAAAAGGAAAGTGCATTTCTTTATAGAATACTTGATAAATCTTGGCACTATTATTCACACGTAACCACTCATAGGGCCTGCAAGAAAGGCTTTTTGCATTTTTTTTTAAAAAACACAGTAACCTGCGGCTGTGACAGGAGCAATCAGTAGCTACATCGCAAAGCAGATGTGTTCACATCTTAGAGTGTGGTGTATAGCATTGCTCATACACTCTGCTCAGTTTTCTGTGACAGATTTGGCCTGGTTGGTCTCTGCATCCTTTGGCTGAGAAAAAGTAGAAGCTTCCATGAGCTGGAAGAACATGTGCATGTTGCACTGTGAGCACCATTCCTGACTTTCTTGTTTAAGAACCACAACCTGAGCTATCCACATTTAAAGGCCCATGGACAGCTAAAGCTCCAAGGACATCTTCACATATACAGATTCAGACATACTTTACATAATGCCACTTTGCAAAAACTGGTGCTTGGATAAAACAGTTCTTACTTCCTAGCCCCAAATGAAAGATCATCGTGAGGCCAGAGGAAGCCTTGGTTTCACTTTAATTCCTCAGTGGAGGGAAGGGTCACACATGAACCACTGCCACACACATGTGTGTATGTGCAGTCCACCAGGAAGGCACGCCCTACGTGAGTGCTAGGACAGGGGAAGGGATTTTTATAATTATTTATTTAGCCCTGTTGCATCTCTCCCGGGTCTACGAGCTTTAGAAACCCCAGTGGGAATCTTCAAGCTGGGCCGAGGATCTGACTGTGGCCAAAATAAACAATGGCTTGAAGAAAATCCACAAAAAAGTGCTGATTTGCACTATTCCCACACTTGCCACAGCCCCCACCACTATTCCCATGGAAAACACTCCTGCTTATGCCAAAGCAAGTTTCCCCCCATCACAGGGGCATTGTTTTTTGTTATTATGTGAGTTCTTAGCATCAGACAATGGCACCACAAGGGACGGTGGAAGCAGGCAAAATGCCTTTTTGTCTCACAAAGTCCTTCCTCTTGGGTCCTCCAGAGCCTTGCATATACTTCAGTCGTGTCTGATCATTTTGCTATCACATATGTGGAACGATAAATGGGTCTGGAGCCCCTTATTTTATTTTCAGAGTCTGTCAAGTGTTAAATCATGTTAGCATTGCATTCCCCCTTTTCTCCTCTCCTTCCACCCCCAATTAACAGGTTTCTCTAATAAAGTGTGGCCGGATGGAAAGAGTGGTGTTCAGGGTTATATCACGGGACAGACCTCCAGGATGCTGGGTTACAAGCTCAGCCCCATTCCCGATTAGCTCTGCTTCCCAGGAGGAGCCATTCAGACCCCTTGAAACCCCCCTTTCTCTGGGCCTTTGATTCCAGAAGTAAACAAGCCTCTCTGGAAACTTGCTAAGAGTATGTGCAGGGAACAGGTAGGGGCTAGAACGCAGCCGCCCGATACACAGGTGTGTGAGCTCTTTGCAAGAAAAACAGAAATGCCAAAGGAGGTCAGCTGTGGTGCTCCTGTTTAGCCCAGGACAACTGAGGTGCAAGTTGGGCTGGGGCCTTGTGGCTTAGTTGCTTGTCTGGTATTATTTTTCCATCAGTTTTGTTTACATATCAAAGCAAGATTGTTCTCTTTTTTATTTACCCTTCTTTTCCCCCCAGACATTCTACACTCCTACATCAAAGGAGTTGTTTTGCCTGTAATTATTGTCTTCATGTGCGCAGAGGTTGGTTAATTACTGAGGAGGTGATAGAGGAGTTGAGGTGGGGATGGGGATGGGATGCTCTCCCTCCCTTGGCACCATTTGGGCCAGGATCTCACTTCTTAGCCACCCCAGGTTGCCCAGCTGTGTCCTTTCTCCTTCATCCTCCGCAGCCCTTTCTGCCGAAGCCCTTCACTGCAACTTCTAGCTTTCTCTTAGATCTTGCCAGAATGCTCCAGTCTGGTTCTTCCCTGTTCTTTGCCCTATGCCCTTTGTACTCAGACGTGATAAACACCATCAAGAGTTCTTCTAACCCCGTGTAGCCACTTGAGTCCTAATCCTCAGAATGTCTCTAGCCACACTTTCCCTGAGCCACCTTTCCCCTTGGAAAGGAATTGTCTGACAATGAGCAAAGAGCTGGCTCCCTGTGCCTTCTCTTCCAGGGCCTTAATCTTGCTTTCACCTATTAGGAAGACTCCATGCCATGCCCAGGCTTGGAGGGCCAGGAACTAAGCCACAACAGAATGACAGGAACGAAGGGAACCATGAGACAATGCCTCTCCTATTAGCTTAAACATGCTGAGTGGAGAGCTGGGCATGGCGGTAAATGCTGCGATTCAAGTTAATCTGAAGGCCAATGCAGGAGGACCACCTAAGTCTCCAAGACTAGCCTGGGAAACATACGAAGACACTTTTTTTTTTTTTTTTTGGGACAGGGTCTCACTTTGAAGTTCAGGCTGGCCCTGAGCTCACTATGTAGCCCAGGCAAGCCTCGAACTCAGCAATCCTCCTGTCTCTGCCTCCCGAGTGCTGGGATGACAGGCGTGAGCCACCACGCCCGGCACTGTGGTATGTGGTGCTGATTGCTGGTGGGGGTGAGTCACCATGCCCGGCATTGTGATATGTGGTTACCAGAGACTGAACTCGGGACCTTGTGCTTGCAAGGCAGATGCTGCGAATACTGAGCTAAATCCCTGGCCCGACATCGTATTTCTTTTAAAATGCTCACTGGCCTCTTTAACCCATTCCTCCAACCCCCATCCCTACCCACACTGGTTTGCCAACCAGTGCAGACCTGGTAGAAGACGAGGCCCACCCACCCGCACCCCTGTTCTCCTGCACCTCAGTCTGGGAGGCTCCTTCCTGCCTGGGGGTCGGGGGCCCCTGTCCAGCACTCAGTACTTACAGGTGCTCACCAGGCAGGGGTAGCAAAGTGTGGAGCAGCCCCTGACCGAGCACAGTGCTTGAAACAGGGATGCAGGTCATGGAGGGTGAAGAGACGGACTCCCTTTCCTCCTGCTGTCCTTCCTGGCATCCTCGCTCCACTGTGGCAAAAAGAGGCTTTTGACATCTGCGGAATCTCTCTTGCGTCAGTCGCATTAAACTTTAACTACATAAGTGCTTTCTCCGTGGAGAAGCCAGAAACCCATTGAGCCAGATGTGGTTGAGGTTCCTCTACCAAAATGAAGTGCAGAGGCAGACAGCTGTCCTGTGCTGTCCTCGCTGCTGGTAATGGAGCTGGTGACAAGATGGCAGTCCTCTGAATAAGATACCTCTGGTGGACGATTTTCAAAAGACACCAGGCAGATATGTGTGTGTGTGTGTGTGTGTGTGCGCGTGATCATATTGGTAATCACATGTTGCATAATTCACATCCTCCTCTCAGTTGTTTAGGCTCCCACTTTCTTTAACATCCTCATATATTTAAAAATGAATTCAGCAGACAGGCACAATGGTCCATGCACTGCAGTGCAGCACTTTCGGAGGCTGAGGCAGGAGGATCACAAGTCATCCTAGACAGTTTAGTGATTTAGCAATACTTGTCTCAAAATAAAAAAATTAAAGGGCTGGGAATGTAGTTCAGCATGAAGGTTATAGAATTGACTTTGAGGGCTGGAGATTTAGCTCAGTAGTTCCACTGCCTGCCTAGCAAGCACCAGGTCCCTGGTCCAATCCCGGTAACCACATACAATGATATGATATTGCATGTGGTGACTCACACCCACCAGCAATCAGTACCATACCCCACAATGCTGGGTGTGGTGGCTCACGCCTGTAATCCCAGCACTCAGGAGGCAGAGGCAGGAGGATTGCTGAGTTCAAGACTTGCCTGGGCTACATAGTGAGCTCTGGGTCAGCCTGAACTACAAAGCGAGACTCTGTCTCCAAAAAAAAAAAAAAAAAAGTTCACTTTGAGCAAAAAATAAAATCAAATAAAATTCAGCCAAAGATTCTTTTTGGGGCCGGAGGGTTAGCTCAGTGGTTCTGGCGCCTGCCTCGCAAGTGCAAGGTCCTGAGTTCGATCCCCGGTACCCACAAACAATGCTGGGCGTGGAGACTCACGCCCACCAGCCATCAGTACCACATACCACAGTGCCAGGCCTGGTGGCTCACGCCTGTAACCCCAGCACTCGGGAGGCAGAGACAGGAGGATTACTGAGTTTGAGGCTTGCCTAGGCTACATAGTGAGCTCAGGGCCAGCCTGAACTACAAAGCGAGACCCTGTCTCAAAAAAAAAACACAAAAAAGATTCTTTTTGTACCTTGACTGGCAGTAGCTACCACAGGATTCTTTGCAAAGGTATGCGAAAATTAAGAGATGGCCAAAGCCTGCCTTAAGTGAAAGGAACAAAGCTCCTGTGGTAAAGATCAGTGTCCGGAGGTGGAAGGGAAAGGGGGTGTGGAGGTGAGAATTCTCCCCTGACCATCAAGGGTCCCTGAGCCCCTCAGGCCCCAGTGTTCCCATCTCACCTGGCTGAGGCCCCCTCTGAAGGAAGCTTGGGAACAATGAAGTGTTGTGCACGTGTCAGGATAGTACAGGGCCAGGAGGGTCCTGGAAGAGTCCCAGGAAGAACAAAAATGGAAGTGGCAAAATTCGGAGCTGAGAGTCAGAAGTCCAGCGTTGGGGGCCAGCTCTCTCCTGATCTGTGTGTCACCTGGGGCCTCGGCATCCTCACCTGGGAAGGGGCTCGATTGTTCAGAGGGTCTCACTCCCCATCCCGTTCCACGAGGCCTCGACCTGCTCCCTGACCACAAGCTGCTCTGCCACTGCCCATCAGAACTTTGGATCCATACGCAGGGACCACAGGGACCAACACCGGTAAAACTTGACACAAGTAAAGGGACTGGCACAGTACGTCACCCAGACTTCCTTCCTTACCTCTTGGAAAAGGCTACTTTTTATTGGTTCTTTGCTGAAAAACAAAACAAAAATTGGTAAAGAAGCCCATGCCTCCCTTTGGATCAGGAAGCCCAGGGTCTGAGTTTAGGAATCATGGACTGGCTAATTTGGAAGGTGGTCTACACCGCAAGGGGCACAAGACCTGCTGCCATTGGCCCTGACCTGCCCCACTTGCCCTGTCCTCTCTGAAGCCTGTCTTTCTCTCTGTCTCTGTCTCTGTCTCTCTCTCTCCTGTCTCTGCTGCCTGAAGCCTGCAAGCTGCCCCCTCCTTTCTTGACCCAAATGCACGAGTGACAGAGCTGATGCACTTTGAGTGAGTACATTTGTCTGGGGTAAGAGAGGCATGAGCTTGTGCTCCTGCCCACATCAGCCTGTCCCCCCAAACGCACAGAGTCTTCTGTTAGAGCCCATACTTCTCTCGGCCATGATCTCACTTTTTTCCCAGGCATACATGTATGGACATACCCCCAGGTACACACACAAGATCATTCTCTTGACTGAGTCTGTCAGACAATAAAATGTGAAGTCCCAGCGAGGGCCAGAGAGAAGGGACTCATGCAGGAGACCTACTGTGTCCTATTGTGAACCACACAAAAGTCATGGAAGAAAATGAGGATGGGTTCACCTTCATGTCTCCCTTCTATCCTTGCTTATCTTGGAAATTAATTGTCTGCACATAACTGACCCTTTGCATGTTTCAATAGTAGCAAGGAACACTACACTTTGCGTTAGATTTGCCTGTGTCAACAGTACGAAAACATAGTACATGACCTGTCAGAATGGATGTACCTCCTCTGTCTCTCTGTGTCTGTCTCTGTGTCTGTCTCGCTGCCCCTGTCCCCATCCCCTTCTCTCTCTCTCTCTCTCTCTCTGTCTCTCTCTGAAGTGCTGGAGATTGAACCCAGGGCCTCATATATACCAGGCAAATGTTCTACTACTCAGCCACACCCTCTGTCCTTGGAATAGTTAAATTTAAAGATCTTTTTCATATGTCTTTCTAATTCATAGAGGTCCAAAGATCTCACAATATGTGTTCCTTGCCAGAGTCACGTCAAAACAACTGTCTGAAATTATAGTCTACCTGGAAAAGGCAGAAATATAATCAGAGGCTATTTCCATATAACTACACCCTAGAAACACCCATGGCAGACAGGCAGACACATGAGAATAACACGTTGGCATACATTTGCAAGAATCCTCTCTAGACTTTTGATACTTAATTGCATCATCGTTCAAGTAGAATTGAATAGAAAAATCCCAAACACAGAGGCTAGAATTGGGAAATTCTCCATTTTCTGGTTCAATTTCAAAATCTTGGAAGAACTGAACACTATCAGATTCTAAACTGAACTGTTCCAAAGAAAAAGTCGTCTTATCATGTAAGTATTAACCTTACATCCTTTGTACATGAACATTTTCAAGTGCATTAGAAATACATGGAATGTGGTCTCAAATTATTTTAAATGTACTAAAATGGGGACTAGGGATGCAGCTTAATGGTGCGGCACTTGCCTAGCATGTCCAAGGCCCTGGGCTTGATTCCCAACAGAAAAGAAATACGTTTGTAATTGAAAAAGCTAATATTCATCCAATGCCTAAACTATTTCAGGCCCCATTATCCATACACAACTTCATTTCATGCCTATCATCATTCTATGAGTTATTATCTTTATTCCCATTTTATAGATGAGAAAGTGGAAAATAAAACTTGACTCAGATATGTCAAATGAGATCGTGTCTGTAAAATGCTTAGCACAATGTCTACCATTTTGGTTTCATTGCCTGCCTTCCCAGGAAGCCCCTGGCGGACCCTCCTCTTCCCAGGCTTTTCAGCAAAAGAAGAGCAGGGGCTGTTGGTCACACCCAGAGCCCCCAAGGAGCCCCTCTGCTGAGCCAGCATGGTCTTGGGACCTACCTTTGGGGGAGATAGAGCCAGTGGCTGCAGCTGTTGAAACAGAATTACTCATCTCAAAAAGCAAAGGGCTGAGGCGGACCAAAGTCACCTTGAATTCTGCTGCCAGTCTGTCAGCTCTGGCCATGGCCTGTGGCAGTTCTTCGCACCTCTCTGGATTCAGTTTCTCTGTCAGTAAACCAGGTGTGCAGGTCAGAAGACCCCTTCCATCCTCAGGTCTCTGATCAGCGCACCTGTAGACCCGCTGGCCTTGACTCCAGTACTCTGCCCAGTTTAAAATTCCTTCCCTTCCTGGGCTGGAGGATTAGCTCAGTGGTTCCGGCGCCTGCCTCGCCAGCGCAAGGTCCTGAGTTCAATCCCCGGAAACTACATACAATGCTGGGCATGGAGAACACAGTGCCAGGTGTGGTGGCTCACGCCTGTAATCCCAGCACTCGGGAGGCAGAGGCAGGAGGATTGCTGAGTTCGCAGCTTGCCTAGGCTACATAGTGAGCTCAGGGCCAGCCTGAACTACAAAGCGAGACCCTGTCTCAAAAAAAAAAAAAAAAAATTCCTTCCCTTCCTGCTCCTGGAGTTCTGCAGTGGAGCCTCAGGGCTCAGAGCTGGGACAGCTTTTGAGGTTGTGGCTTTCCCACTTTCTACTCAGTACCATGGTACATCTCTTTTGCTAAAAAATGCAGGATACCATCTCTCAGTTACGCTTTTCTTTTAATGAGGCTGGAAACTTCTGCACCCCTTCTGGCTTTTGCTCTGACCCCAGACTTACCAACACTGACCATTGTCAAGCTCTGTGGGTGCAAATGGCACTGAGACAGGAAACGGCTATTTTGAGGGTGTCATTCAAAGCTGGAGCTCCTCCCTCCCCTCACGGGAGCACGCTGGATACACCTGTTCTTTTTCTTTTAGGTAATCCTTTTCTAATCCTTTTCAAATTTCACCTGCCATTGAGAGTCCACTGCTGTTGTCGTTTTTTTTTTTGAAGGACAAACCTGTTTTTCAAGTGATAATTGCACTGGCCATCTGTCTCCCTTAGCCATCCTCCCAGCCCTTTTTCTCCAAATCCCTAAATAACTGAAGCAATAGTGCAATACAAGACCACGTTTTGTGTGATTGCAACAGACAACATTTTGTTCTTGTTTGTTCAGTGTCAGGGTGGACCGAACAGAGAAGTCTTCGTTACTTTCCCAGAAGTTTTTCGGCCACGGGGCTCAGAGCTAAAGAAGCAACTACCTCCCCTCTGGTGGAGAAAACCATCGTACGGGGACACGTGCTGAGCGGGAGTCACTTCGCTTCTTTAACAGGCTCACATTCACACAGACCGGTATTCTGAGGAAACGGGTGTAGGTTCCGGCCAAAGTGGTCATGGGATCCTTGGAAGCTGCGCAGGAAATCCCTGGGAAACACAGTTTAAAGGACTCTAGTTCAAAGGAAACCCCTCCTTTATTGATAATATCCACAGATTTATTTATGATTTAGTTTGGTTGTTCGCCTTGCTGAGAAAGGAAACAACAGGAATTTTGGGAGACGCTCCAGGATGACCAGGGCTCAGATCGTGATTTTGGAAGACACCTGGAACATCAGTCTGGTGACCTGGATGGCTGTTCTCAGTGTGACTCTGCCTGAGAGACAGATTAACTCTGATGACACATTCACCTAGAAGGGTGAATTATGCAGACACGCTATCTTTTTTGGAAAAATAGACCTAAAATATCTCATGGAGGCATTCTCTTACCAAAGGACTGTAAGGACTTAACAATGTTGATAAGTTATGCTAAAATTTGGAGCCCATAAATAAATAAGTAAATAAATTCCCTGAACCTAAAGAGCTTTATATTCATGGCCATCTCCCTGCCTCAGCCTTCCATGTGCTAGGGTTAAAGAATGTTTTAAAAGGACACTTGAAACATCAAGAAGGAAGAAAGAACACAGTAAACAAAAAATATGGGTACATACACTAGAATTTCCTTCTCTAGACTCTTTAAAGTTATGTTTGGTGTTGAAAGCAAATATAGGATTAGGCCAGAGATTTAGCTTGGTGGTTCTGGCGCCTGCCTAGCAAGCGCAAGGTCCCTGGTTTGATACCCAGCAACCACATATAACAATACTGGGCGTGGTGACTCACACTCACCAGCAATCAGTACCTCATACCACAATGCTGGACATGGTGGCTCATGCCTGTAATCCCAGCACTAGGGAGGCAGAGGCAGAAGGACTGCTGAGTTCGAGGCTTGCCTGGGTTACATAGTGAGCTCAGAGCCAGCCTGAACTACAAATCAAGACCCTGTCTCAAACAAACAAACAAAAAATATTACTAGATTCACTGCTAGAGTAACTCACTCTGATGATAACAAAATCCATGGCCCTGAGACACATATTATTAATACCAAGAGTGAAAAGGAGGAGTATTACTATGACTCTGAAGTGACCAGTATGACCAGGGAACATTATAAAATCCACATGGAAATTCTGTAGGGAAATAGCCAATTTCTTAAGCAGCACATAAACCACCCCGTATGAATAGATAATATGAGTCTATAACATTTAACATTGAATCTGTAATTAAAACATTCCCTAAAAGGATAGTTTCACTGGAGAATTCTTCCAGACATGAAAAATGGAATAACCACCAATTCTAAATTATCTCTTCCAGTAAATAGACTACTTCTCAATTCATAATAAACTGCCCTTACCCTGATATCAAACCAAAGACAACACACAAGAAGAAATCTACAAACCAGTAACCTACATATGAATATAGTTACAAAAGTTCTTAAAATTTTGGGTAAAATTCAGCATTATATCCAGAGTTATAAAACATAACCAAGTCAGGTTTACACCAGAGATGCAAGGTGAATTCAGTGTTTGAAAATAAATCCATGTAATCTACAGCAGCAATATGCTAGAGAAGACAAGTATCACATGATTCTATCAGTTCATTCAGAAAAGCAATTGACAAAATCTTATACCCATTCATGATTTTTTTTTTTTTGACAGGGTCTCACCTTGCCTGAACTATGCAGCTCAGGCAAGCCTCAAACTCACAGCAATCCTGCCTCTGCCTCCCAAGTGCTAGGATTACAGGCGTGAGCCACCATGTCTGGCATTGTGGTATATGGTACTGATTGCTGGTGGGCATGAGTCATCATGCCTAGTATTGTATGTGGTACCAGAGATCAAACTCCACAACTTGTACTTTTAGGCAGGTGCCAGAACCACTGAGCTAAATCCTTGGCCCTCATTCATGATTTTTTAACAAAAACTCTCAGAAAAATAAAGATAGAAGGGATTTTCCTCAACTTGATAAAGACATCTTCAAAAAAACCACATTAATAATGGTAAGAGACTGGACAATTTCCCCCAAAGCTTGGGAGTAAGGCGAATGATAGGAAACTAAAGTGATGGAAATTAATCTACTTAATTTCATGCTGACTTTAAGACTTCCTCTCTCTGTCTCACCATTTTGTTCAACATAATGCCGGAAATTCTAGCTAGTGTAATAAGCCAGGAAGAGAAAATAGTAAGGATAAATTTTTATTTTTAGACAGGGTCTTACTTTGTAGTTCAGGCTGGCTCTGAGCTCACTATGTAACCCAGGCAAGCCTCGAACTCAGCAACCCTCCTGTCTCTGCCTCCCAAGTGCTGGGATTGTAGGTGTGAGCTACCACGCCCGGCACTGTGGTATGCGGTATTGATTGCTGGTGGGTGTGAGTCACCACACCCAGTATCGTATGTGGTTACCAAGGATCAAACTCAGGGCCTTGCACTTGCGAGGGAGGCTCTGGAACCACTGAGCTAAATCTCTGGCACAGGATAAAATTTTTTTAAAAAAATAGAATTAGCCGGGCGTGGTGGCTCACACCTGTAATCCCAGCACTCGGGAGGCAGAGACAGGAGGATTGCTGAGTTCGAGGCTTGCCTGGGCTACATAGTGAGCTCAGGGCCAGCCTGAACTACAAAGCGAGACCCTGTTTCAAAAAGAAAAAAAAAAAAATAGAATTAACCCTATATCCAGACAACATGATTGTCTATGTAGAAAGTTCTAAGAAACCTTCCAGCAAAAATCCTAGAACTAGGGCTGAGAATGTAGGTCAGCAGTGCTGCATCCTGAGTTTGATCTGCAGTACAAAAAAAAAAAATCCTAGAATTAATCAGTAATTTAACTAATAAGTAACTTCAGGATCCAACAAAAAGGTACAAAAGACAATTATATTTTTATATCCTTGCATTGACTATTTGGACACCAAATAAAAAGTAGAATTCCATTTATAGTTATTCAGCAGCAAACAAAAAGCAAATCCTTAAGTATAAATATGACAAACGTGTAGAACTAATGCGTTGAGTGCTACCCAATGCTGACAGAAATCAAATACAACCTAAATCAATGAGTGATACATCCTGTTCATGGATTGGAAGACTCAGCACAGTAAAAACGCATCTTCTCAAATTGGTACTCAGATTTAATTCATTTTCTATCAAAGTCCTAGCAAGTTTTCATATGTATAAACAAAGTTACTTTTCTAAAATTTATGCAGAATGGCAAATTAATTAGAATAGCTAAAACATTGTTTAAAAAAGAAAAATAGTGATAGGAATTAATCTACTTAATTTCATGATGACTTTAAACTTCCTCTCTCTGTTTCTATCCCTGCCTTTGCCTCTCTGTCTCTCCATTTCTGTCCCTGCCTTTGTCTGTGTCTGTGTGTGTATATGTATACGAATGCATTTACAGTTCCTCCTCAATTTATTACAATGGGTTATGTCCTGATAAAGTATAGGTTAAAAATATAATTAAACCAAAATGCATTTACTACACATAGTCTAAAGCCATAGTTTAGCAACAAGCTACTCCACAGAGAATTAGTTGTTCACCTATGTGATAGCATGCCTGGGGGGCTACAGCTCAGAGACACAGCCTAGCATTGTGAAGAACGTCTTTTTTCTTTTTCACAATACTGAAGATTAAAGCCAGGGCCTCTGCACAGAACTACACACCCAGTGCCTTTTTATATACTTATTTGAAACAGAGTCTCCCTAAGTTGCTAAATTGCCCAGGCAGTGCTGGGACTTGCAAACCGCCTGCCTCAGCGTCCCAGAATGCTAGGATTTAGGTGTGTATCATCACCCCTGGCTGACAAGTCTTGCTGTATATGATTAGCCCATGAGAAAAATAAAAATGGAAAGTACAATATTGGCTTCACACCATCAGAGAGGTAAGAAATCTTAAGTTGAGCCGTTGTAAAGAACAATCTGGTTACAGGGATGTGTATTAGGGCCAGTAGTCCCCAGGTCTGGTTCCCATTTACAGCTCTCGCACACAGCAGTAGTCTGGGGTTTTTTGTTTACCTTTGCTTAATTTTTCTTTCTTTCATTTTTGTTTGTTTTGGGGGACTTTTATAACCTTACTGCAATGAGGCAGGCACAGGGGTGAGACATAGTGTCTGTGCAGAAATGGAACCCAGTACATGTCCCACTCCACCACCCAAAGGGGAGATGACCGCAGAAGAGGCCTGGCAATCGGCATGTGTCCAAGTGTCAGAGCAACATGGGCCCTGGCACCTGAGAGCTTGCAGTGTGATTCTGAAGCAACAGGAAGTTGGGGCCCTCTCCCCCTCCCCCTCCTCCCATTGCCTGGAATCCTCAGACTTCTAACCTGAATCACCATTAGTATTCCATAAAAAATTTAATCTTAAAACAAGCAAATAATCATTATAGAAATAGAGAGAGGATAAATAAGACACTAGAATCCAAACCCCAGTTGCTACCAATAACAGTTTTTGTTGCTATATACACATAACCACGCCTGTTCTGTTTGTGGCCCTCACGTGGTCTGTGAAGTGACAAAATCATTGCCATAGTGCATAACTTTTTTTTTTTCTTTGAGACAGGGTCTCACTATGTAGCCCAGGCTAGCCTTGAACTCAGCAATCCTCCTGCTTCTGCCTCCTGAGTACTGGGATTATAGGCATGAGCCACCACACCTGGCATTGCATTGTGTGGTTATCAGGGATCAAACTCGGGACCCTTCCTTGCCTGGCAAACACCAGAACCGCTGAGCTAAATCTCCAGGTCCTGTGCATAACATTCTTAGACCACACCGTATCACACATACTGCAGCGAAACTCTTCCTAAAAGAATGCTGTCCCGAGCTACATAGTGTGTGTGTGTGTGTGTGTGTGTGTGTGTAAAATGTATTTTTTCTGAAAATGGTGTCATATTGTAGAGATGGTTTTCTAGCCCGCTTTTTCACTTAAAAATGAATCATGAAGATTTTCCCAGGCCAATGAGTATGCTTTCACTGTACAGTATTTTAATGGCTGCCCAATATTCCATTGTATAGTTGCTCTATCATTTACTTAACCAATCTCCCATGGGTAGGTATTTAAATTGTTTGCAGTGTTTTTTTGCTATAAGTGCTCCCATAAGCATCTTGTGGCACGCTCCTTGTTCATAGCCTTGATTTGTTCCTTACGATACAGTTCTAGAAGGGAAGAACTGGGTACACACGCACACATTTTCAAGATTACAGAAGGGTTTCGTCAGATTCCCACCCGGACTCTATGAACCCCATTTCCCACCCCGCCCCAACACGCACAGCATCTCTGTCCTATGGGCGCCCTACTACTGTTCAAGGAGTGGCCCAACCAATTCCTGATTGTGTTTAACTGCAGTTTACAGTTTCTGCTGGCGGCCTTGCCCATGGGCCCGGCTGTAGAGAAGGGTGATGCGATGATACCACCCTGTCATGGTCCACTCTTCTGTGACATCCGTGTTGCTGTTCAGAGGCTCGACGCTCCTCCTTTGCAGTGGACAGGGATTTTCAGGGAGCACCACCCCCTCGGGACCGGAGTGATTCTGTTTGGCACAGCCAGGTGCCAGTCGAAGCAACGTGAACCCAGCAGGACAGACATAGCCCTCAGACTTCCTGGTTGATGCCAACATTGGGGGCGCGTCCGGCAGACCATCAGCTCTCAGATCCCACTCGGCAGGACCCACAGTTGTGAGGCTCAGCTAGTGGAGCTCCCGTGTCTGCATAGCAAGCGGACACTCAGTGCACTCCACAGGCTGCCTGGGACGACTTCGAGCCCTTCTGGAGAAGAAGAGCGGCCCTGAAACCCGGACGGGAAGGGCTGGGCTGCCAATTCTGCAGCAGGGACAGCTGGACATGAGCCCTGACTTCTTACCTCTGCTGTCTGGCCTCAGAAGACAGGTGGCCACAGACAGAAGGGTTGACGAGACAGCAGACCTGCACCTTAGGAAATGCTCGCCTTTCATTGGTCCCCATGTGTGCTGGATGCAGCCCCACTGTGTGCCCAGTGCTGCCCACCACGAACCAGGCACTACAGTTCAATTCATCCCCGCCACAGCTCTATCTATGAGATCGGCGTCACACCAGGGTGACCCCCACTTTACTGATAAGTGGGCTGAGACACATAGAAGTCAGATCGCCCACGTCCCGCATCTGGGACCAATGCTGACGGTGCCTGTCACCGATCCCAGGGATGTCAGCGTTAGTCACTAAGTGGTAGCCAGGTGTCGGCGATGGGCTGAGAACTTGAAACACAGAGTCTCACCCTGTCCTGACCACCCTGGAGATTACAGCTGCAAGTGTACAGACTAGTGAACCAGGGTCCTGACAGTCCATGGCTTCGGCAGGGCTGCGACGGCCTGCAGTCAGTTTCTCACGCGCTGCTCCTCCAGACCGCAGGGCTCCGGACAGGGAGCACAGGGCCTTCGTGCACCTCCCCACAGCCCTGGCCGCTGGCACCCCGCCTGGAGACCCTGGTTTATCTCCTAAATAAGCGTTTTGTTTGGGAAAGTGCTTTTTGTCCTCAAATCAGAATTCCTCATTCCTGCAGTGGAAAGCAATTTCCTCCTGTCAAAGTTGCTAGTATCGTTCTGCTGTCGCTGCCTGACCAAGGCCTGGGTGACGCATCAACAGTGTATTCGGTGCAGCCCCCACAGTCCTCCTGCCCACCCCAGCCTTCTGAGGGCTGGTCTCCCTGGAGGGCCAGCATGCCCGCACTCAGGGCCAGCAGGCTTTTTATTTCCAGAGCAGAGAAGCTTTTGAGTTCTGACTAGACTGGGGAATGTCCAAACCTGGGGCCAAAGCCACCTTCCAGGACCCAGAGAACCTTATACCCCCAGAGAGAGACTCAGACCAGCTATGGTCTTGAGTTCTTTCTAATCTCAAAAGTTAAATATTTTACATATAAAAACACCCCAAGTGAAATGACCTATATAACAGCGTGTAATTCTCATACCCCCATCACACTCCCCGTCACACACATGAGGGTCCTTCCAGATTCTTTCTCATATGTTTGTGTGCTCATGTAGGCAAACATAGGCATATGGAATTTTGTAGATGCCTACTTTTTTACTTTGCACAAAGGAAATAATGCAGTTTATATATGGGGTAATTTGTTTCTTCCTCCATACAAACATCTCGCTATGCTCTTCCCATTCTTTCGAAAAGGTGCAGAGTGTTAAATAGTATGGATGGACCTTACTCTCCCTCTCTGTTTTGTTTGTTAAAATAGTTATTTGTATTGTGTACAGGGAATGCACATGTGGAAAAACCCAGTGTGTAGGGGCGTTGCCATGCCTGGCACAGACGCAGTACACCTCCGGTGCTAACACAGTACTTGACCTGCGTCTCAGTACCCAGTGTGGGTCTGCCCTCCCTCCTGGGCCTGGATGTTTCCTGTGTGTCCTTCCAGAATCTTCTATGCACACACTAGTAGCTCTTTCAGTTTACTCTGTGATTCAGAGACTTTCACCACCCTCTTTGCTCTCCCAAGAAAGTCAGGAGAGGGCCAAGATTTCAGGGACAAGGTCCTCCCAACAGGACACTTGCGCTGGCCATGCTGCAGCAGCAAAGTGGAGCCAAAAGGCTGGATGTGGCAGTGCGTGTCTGTAATCACAGCACTCTAGGAAGCTGAGGCAGGTGGGCCTGAGTTTGGGCCCTATCTGGGGTGATTTACTGATATAGTGAGACCTTGTTTCAAAATAAAAAATAAAAATCAGGGATATAGCTCAGTGTGAAGGCCCTGGTTCAATCCCTAGCACCTAGGAAGAAAAAAATTATAAAGTACAAAGAGCCGTGAGAGTCCAGGGGGCAGCTGGCAGCTTTGAGAGGAGCAGATTAAGTGTCTGGGGGTCAGGGGGCCTTGGTAGTGCTCTTCAGAAGCCTAGAGGTCACAGAAGAGGAAAGGAATCACAGCGTGAGTTTTCTTATGTGCTTGTTGTTTGATTTTGTTAGATTTTTTATAGTTATAACTCTTTTTTTTTTTTCTTTTTTTAGACAGGATCTTGCTGTGTAGTTCAGGCTGGCCCTGAACTTACTATGTAGCCCTGGCAAACCTTGATCTCAGCAAGCAATCTTTCTGCCTCTGCCTCCTGAGTGCTGAGATGACAGGCGTGAGTCACCACACCCAGTATTGTTGTATGTGGTTATAGGGGATTGAACTCAGGACCTTGCACTTGCTAGGCAGGCGCCGGAACCACTGAGCTAAATCTCCGACCCTAACTATAACTCTTAAATGTTATTCTCCTCTCAGGGGAGACGACAGTAGATGAAAAGGATTAAAAGATGGGATTGTGGGGCTGGAGATTTAGCTCAGTGGTTCCAGTGCCTGCCTTGCAAGCACAAGGCCTTGAGTTCAATCCCGGTAACCACATAGAATGCTGGACATGGTGACTCACGCCCACCAGCCATCAATACCACATACCACAGTGCCAGGCGTGGTGACTCATGCCTGTAATCCCAGCACTTGGGAGGCAGAGGCAGGAGGATTGCTGAGTTCGTGGCGGCTTGCCTGGGCTACATAGTAAGCTGAGGGCCAGCCTGAACTATAAAGAGAGACCCTGTCTCAAAAAAAAAAAAAAAAAAAAAAAGATGGGACTGTGTTATGCAATTCTGCAGCTAGTAAGTGTGTGTTTCAGGGGTCTTGCTGAGAACGTCCCTTATTCCCTTCATTCTGCCCAAAACTCCTGACTCTAAAATAAGAATTGTTTAGCAACACTTTCAGAGAAGAGGCACTTCTTTTATCTATACTATTGTTCTCCTTTTTCACTGACTTCTTCAAGAAATTTAATTTTTTTTTTGATGCAGGGTCTCGCTTTGTAGTTCATTCTGGGCCTGAGCTCACTATGTAGCCCAGGCAAACCTAGAACTCAGCAATCCTCCTGTCTCTGCCTCCCAGATTACAGGCAGGAGCCACCACATCCCAGCCCTCTTCAAGAATTTTAAAATAAAGATAACTCAAGCCCTGGGGCTCTGGGGCTGAGATAACATCCCAGCCCACTGAGTTTTCATGGGGGAAAAGACCTTTAGTTTGTTCCTCTTAGCCTGGGTTCATGTTTGAGATCTCAACAGATGAGCAGAATGGGATTTAGATACAGATCACTGATTCCCCACCCTTTAAAATTTTCCTTGTTTCTTAGTTTGTTTTTCTTTTATGATACCCAAGGCCTTTGCACTGAGCTACATCCCCAGAATTTTTCAAGAATTTTTAAAATCTTGAGACTGGGTCTCACCAAATTGCTAAATTCCCTAGGTAGGGCTTGAACTTTTGATCCTCCTCACTCAGCCTCCCAGACTGCTGGGATTACTGGGTCCTGGAGCCTTGGCTGTCTTCTCTGTAAATGAAAGTCATTCTAATACCTGTCTGCCACCACCCTGAGCTGTAGTGCCAGAATCAGTTGGTGTGGAGTCCATACAGGACTCTGTGACTGGTGAGGCAGCACACAGTGAGAACTAGTGTCATTCACTGTTCACCCGCAGACACTGGTTCTGCTATTTTCCAGAAGGCTGTACTCACTTCCATTTAGAGAGAGGCAGGATGCTTTGGGTGGCTCAACTGAGTCTCTCTTGGTCTTGCAGGGAAGGGAGAAGGGGAAAAGTTGCTGTGCTACCCTAGTCCTGGCAGAAAGGAGCCCCTCTAACCTTTCTCTGCCTTAAGGCTGCTGGGGAGGAGGAGAAATAAGGGTTGACTGTCTAGGACCGGCAGAGAACAAATCCTCTGAAAATAAGGAATCTGATGCTAGGGACTGGGGTCAGGGCCGGCTCCTCCAGAGGTGACTGACCAGAAGGCTGAGCTCAAACAAAAAAGGAGAGTCAGATGTGACAGGCCCTTCGGCAAGACTATTGCTGTCTCGTATTTCGATCTGAGGGGCTCTCCTGAGCCCCAGGCCGGTCTCCTCATCTCCTGCACCCAGGAGCAGAACTCCACAAGGGTAAGGAGCCCAGCGAGCGCCTGCAGTTGGGTGGGCAACGTTGACTCCTTTCCATGAAAGGCCTGGGCTGCAGCTTCATCCGGGAACTGCATCTGCTTCCTAGGCACAGTCTGCCTGGAAGCGCTCCTCACCGAAGGCAATTCTACGCTGTCTGGGGGTGGGGGGCCCCCCTCCCTTCTTCTGCAGCTCCCTGACATGAGTCCATGTCATTAGTTACTCACTTTGGCACTTTTATTATGGAAATGACATATTGAAATACAAATTGGGACACATACAGTATAATTACTAATACTGCATATTCATTTCCATCCTTTGTTACTGCGAGTCCACACAAAGCCCTCTCACCATCCATGCCCCAGTCACTTGTGTGCAGTTGCTTCTGTGTCTTTCCTTCTGAGGCCAGCAGGGCAGGAGGGCAGCACAGCGCAGGAAGTACCTGTCTCCCCAGAAGGGCTGTTTTGGGGCCTCTGGGCTCAAGAGTTTCCCAGCCCTTCCCAGACACACAGCTCCCTGGCTGAGCCAGACATAGGAAGCCCCAGCCAGAGGATCTCTAAAGAACTAAAGGCAACAAAACAGACACGTTAGCCCGGTGTGGTAGCTCACGCCTGTCATCCCAGCAATCGGGAGGCAGAGGCAGGAGGATTGCTGAGTTCCAGGCTTGCCTGGGCTCCATAGTGAGCTCAGGGCCAGCCTGAACTACAAAGCGAGACCCTGTCTCAAAAAACAAAGCAAAAAGACAAGCCCTTTCCCTGAGTCAGGGGCTCTGTGGTCCAGCAGGGGTGCACCCTTCTCAGCACCTTCCTGGGAGAAGGTCACAGCAGTTGGTTCCCTGGCCCTCTGCCAGAGCTACACAGCCTGCATTCAGAGACCTACCCATCTCTTTCCCTCTTCTCCCTCCCTGGGGAGCACTGTGGTGCAAGTCCACTGCACCCCAAGGGACACATGATGGAGCATGGGCCCTGGTTCTAATCTAGTCTCTGCTGCGCAGTAGCTTGGCCTTTGGTTTACTTCACTTTGAGCAAAGTCTCCCCATGTGTGAAGTGGAGGCCTATCGGGGATGAGAAGCCTCAATGCAGGCTCAGCATGTGGGACAAAAATACTTCTTTCTTTGGCCAGCAGGTGTGAGGTTTGGTCCTAACAATCTCACCTTCTTCTCTTCTCTTCTGGAGCTCCACCTCTGCTGTGAGAACAAGCCCGGGCTAGCTCGTTCCCTCAGGAAAGACTGGGCGAGGCACCTCTGAATCAGCCTTACTGACCCTGATGAGGCCCAAACAGGTGAAAAGGTGTAGCCAAGATCAACAACTCAGTTTACAGCTGACCCACAGGAACATATGTGGGCTACTCTAGACCAGAAGAACTACCAGATCAAACCATAGACCTGAGAGCTAAACACTTGTGTGGTATTTTGAGCCACTATATTTTTGGAGTAATTTGTTATACAGCCATAGCTAACTGATACACATGCCAAGCTATTATGATACTTTCTTCTATCTGAAACATCTGGCCTATTCTCATGACTTGCTGCTTATCTAGACTAAAGTTCCACGGACAGAGAGATAACAAGTCAATCAGGGAAAGAGCACAGGCCCTGGTGTCAGACAGACAGTGCTCAAATCTAGCTCTGCACCACTAAAATGTGCCTTTTAGTAAACACTTTCTGTATGGGAAGAGTATAGTAATAGTAATAGTATGAACCTTTTAGCGATTTTTCTGCATGGGAATGATAATCTCTATCATACACTGTTGTCATAAGGTTAGATAAGGTAAGGGATGGACTCCTGGTGTGGTGGTACAAATCACTGATCCCAGTACTCAAGGAGGCTCAGTCAGGAGTAGTACAAATTCCAGCCCAGCCTGTGTAACTTAGTAATTTATGAGATCTTGTCTTAAAAAAAAATTAAGAAAAGGTTGGAGATAGATCTCAGTTTGAAAGCCTAAGATTCAATTACAATATAGCCAAAATCAAGCAAATAAAAAAGCCAGGGATATAATCATTATGTAATGCAAAGATGGACCTATAAAAATAAGGGTGTTTTAAAAAGTGAGAGTAAAGCGGGGCATAGTGGCTCATGCTTGTAATCCCAGCACTCAGGAGGCAGAGGCAGGAGGATTGCTGAGTTCGAGGCTTGTCTGGGCTATATAGTGAGTTTAGGGCCAGCCTGAACTACAAAGCAAGACCCTGTCTCAAACAAAACAAAACAAAAAGTGAGAGTAAAATCTGATACCCAGTTACAAAGAGTTTCTCTCTACTTTCCTAGAAAGCTCAGTATTTGAGACATAACACTTATTGGCTGGGGGTTTAGCTCAGTGGCACTACACCTGCTTTGCAAGTGTAAAATCCTGAGTTCAATGCCTGGTACAGGGGAGTGGCCGAGACAACCCAAAATAACACTTAACACATGATTATTGAAGTTACATTTTGGAGACTAAATTGAGCTGTTGAGCTCCATCACGTGATGCTCTACACAAAGACCTAGGTCGTAGCTCCAGTGCAAAGCACAAAGAATATACCTGTAACAGCCACTCATAGTCCTTGAAACATGAATACTCAAAACCCACGGCACTACTTAGTATTCATGAGGCACACCTACCTATATTATACTGCTTAATTCACAGTAACTCTGCAGAGTTCCTAAGTATCAATGTTTTCCCCAGGCATAGCTTCCAAGGAAATCACTGAGGTCAAGTGTTTTACTCTTTGCTACACAGTTGGTAAGTAGCATGGCCCAGACGCCAAGAGCCCACACTGCCCCTGGTACACCAGGTGTAATTGCTGAGGCCCATGTGGAGTCAAATTAACGAGACGAGAACCTCTCCTGTTTTGTGTATTGAGTACATATAGCTCAAAGTGAGCTGCTCCCAATCGCCTGGAAACATAAATTTGAACAGATGTTGGTCAGCACGAAGGTCCTGGGCTTTTTCAGTCCAGGAGCCTCTTGGTTGGAAGGAAGAAGCTGTTCTTGTCTTTGTCACTCACTGCTAGGAAGTGAAAGATGCGAGGAGATCTGAAGGAGCGCTGTATATGTCCTGCAGGAGGGTCAAGGCCCCTCTCTCCACAGCCCCTCCCAGGGGCCACCGCTGACTGGAAGTTGTGTTCTGGCAGCTGTTCCTCCAAAGGCCAGAGTATTTCCTAGAAGAAGCAGCAACTGCACTCTAGGAAGAGAGTAAGTGGTCGGGGGGCCTCCACTCAGCCCAGAGCCCTCGAGGAGGGCTGGGGAGACAAGGGCAGGAAAGTAGGCAGCAGGGCTAGGAAATATCAAGGAAAGTGCCAAGTGCGATCCTTGCTTTCCTGGACGTAAAATCCAAGTGGATCCTGAGAAATTATCTTTCAGTGATGGCGTTGTCAGAAAATTGGTAAAAAGATGAAAAGCCATCTGTATAAAACCACAGCAGCATGATGCATACTGACAAAAAATCTGCGAATTGCTCAGATGTTCAACAAAAGAGGGTTGTTTAAGCTTTTTATCAAGTGGATGGAATATTGTCTTGCCGTTAAGGGTGATTAAATTGATGAAATATTATTTGCCACTAAGGATAATAACAAAATGTAAGGAAGTTCATGGAAAAGTGCATGTGAAAGTCTCAGTTCAGTGAAGGATACAAAACCGTTTCTAAACCTTGATCACACCCATGGAGAATCTTACACGTAGTGATAGTAACTGAAGGAGGGCACCACAAAAAGGAGCAGTTGTTTTAGAGTAATGGGAGTCGTTGTGATTTGGTGTATCATTTGCGTAATAGTGAAAAGTCTAAAAGGTTGGGGGAAAGACACAAGCTATCTGACTTTTAGAACACTATGCAAAACACCAATAGCATAAATGAGAAGAAAATTGGTGCCCAAGGAGCTGAAACACTGAACCTGGCCAAGAGTATGCATGCGGCAGGCTCCCTGACTGTCAGACACATAGCCAGCATGCTGTAGGGGCTCATGGCCCTTCCAGGGTCCTTGGAATCCTGTCAGTAACAAGGACAACAGGTCCTCAAATGGTTTTCAAATCTTCCTGTTTTGTTTTAAAAATATAAACAGTACAAAGGCCCTGAGTTCAACCCCAGCATCCATCTATCTATCTATCTATCTATCTATCTATCTATCTATCTATCTATCTATCTATCTATCTATCTATCATTTATCTAATCTGTCTGTCTCAGACACTCCACAATGAGAAGAACAAAACCGAGCTGTGTATCCAATTTGTTTTGCAGATGAATTTAATAATCAGAAGTGTGGGGCCAGAGATTTAGCTCAGTGGTTCTGGAGCTTGCCTAGCAAGCACAAGGTCCCAGGTTCCATCCCCAGTAACCACAGGCAACAATACCAGGCGTGGTGACTCACGCCCACCAGCAATCAGTACTACATACCACAATGCTGGGTGTGATGGCTCACACCTGTAATTCCAGCATTTGGGAGGCAGAGGCAGGAGGACTGCTGAGTTTGGGGTTTGCCTGGGCTACAGATTGAGCTCAAGGCCAACCTGAACTACAAAGTGGGTCCCTGTCTAAAAAAAAAAAAAAATCTGGAAGTGTGACGCAGGATGTTTCTGGAGGTAAAGAGAGACCAGGGCATTTATCCCCTTGTCAACACCTTCTCTCCCCAGTACCCTGCATTGCACAGCCTGAGATTCAGCTCATTTGTTCTCCATCTGGTATTTAGCCAGAAGCTTATTTTGGATACTTGGTATATCTGTGGGTTCCAGGCCTCAGCGCCTGACTCCAAAGATTCCCTACTTGTCAGTAAGTGTCAGGTAATGCCTGTAGTCCCAGAGGCGTACCTCAAGAAGCCTTCAGTGAAAAGCTTTCTTCTTTTTCCTCTTCTCCTTTTTCTTTTTTGGTGGTGGTACTGGTTAATTAACCAGGGTGTTTGCAGTAAGCTATATCCCCAGCCTTTTTCGTATTTTTAAAGACAGTCTAAGTAGCTAAATTGCCCAGGCTGAGGTTGAACTCCTGTTCTTACTGCTTCTGCCACCCCCCCAAGTGCTAGGATGAGGGGTGTATAGGTCTATGCCACCATGCCTGGCTGCTTCAATTTATTTTGTTAAGTATAAACCAGCCTCTGTCACGGTCCTGGCACTGAAGCTGTGTGGGTTGTTTTCATGTCTCACTGGAAAGGAGGATGGGAAGAGGAAGAGGCTGGGACCCTGAGGAAGGGCAGACGGATCCCATCTCTGGGAGAGGCCAGAGACTTTGCACCTGACTTTACGATGCCTCTCCACCAGGACAGGGGTGCGGGTGCCCCTAGCAGTTACAAAATCCTGTTCCGAAGGGACTGACTCAGATGGACCAGCCCAGGAGTGGACAGGGCAGGGCAGGGCAGGGCGGGGCGGGGCCTCCTCTCAGATCCTCCAGCCCTCTCACCCTTCTCATAAGTGGAAAAAGAGAGACGGACTTAATTCTGTAACAAATTAACGACAATGTCTGAGGGCCGGGACTGAGATGGGGCCAGTGGTCCCATTCCGCAGAAGGCAGTGTTGCGTTGGAGGAGGGACGTGTCTCTCAGAGGCTGGCTGGCCATGGGCCAGTCTAGCTGGTGTGATGTCCCCTCCTGGTGAGGAAAGGCTGGACCCTTCAGCTTCCATTGTGGAGTCCTCTCCCTCCAGGTCCCATCTCCCTACGAAAGCACAGCGGGGCCCCTGCAGGGCGCTGCTCCTCACAGCTCAGGGCCTCTGGAGCTCTGGGGTGGGGGCATTGCTGGGTCTGAGACAAAGGTCCGTCCTGCCCTCTGAGGGGACAGAAGCCTTTCACAGACCAGCCATCTCTGCACACGACCCCTGCTTCTGCGCAGCAGGCTCAGTGGAGAAACAGACTGAGATATTTTTCCCCCTGGTTTCTTATTTTGACTCTTGACTTGCCTCTCTGGTAGAAATTGTAGTTTCTCAGTGCACTGACAGGAGAAAGGAAGTATTCTTGTGAGCAGATTTAAAAAAATGTTTTGGCTACTGATGTCTCCAGCAGTGGGAAAAATAATAAATGGGTGGAGCAGAAAGGTGAAATCTACCCTAGGAAGACCTGAGAGAACCCCACATTAGGCCCAGTTCCTCCAAGTCCACTTGCAAACAAAGGAAATCAGCTTGGTGCGGTTTCCATTACTGGCTTAGGATGTTAGGAAAACAAAGGTCCCTTCCCTCCACCCCCAGGTTACCAGAAAAACCTCTTTTACTGCAAATCCCACTGACTCCTGCCCGTGGGACACCCTGCCTATTTTGTAAGCCCCCTAATAGAAGTTGAGAAAAAGGATTTGGGCCTGGGACTGACCATCTCCTTCCTGGGTCAAAGGCCATCACTCCCACTGCCCCACACCAGGAGCAGAACAGGGCTGGGGTCATTTGTGGCAAAGCCCCAACCTTTGGGACGGGATCAGTTCTCTTCACGGCGAGGGGAATAGACAGACAGCCTGTGGCTAGAGAGATCTGGGATGCCAAGCACAAGGCCAAAGCCACTTCCCACTCCTGTTGCTCTGGACAGTTCACAGTAACCTTAGCAAAGGCCTATGTTAGTAACTCACAAAAGCTTGCTGCTCTGTGTGGATTATTTATTTTTTTGGAGTAATCATGAAAAAGAATATGAGTTATTTTCTTTTGGGGAGGTTGATACTGTAAATTGAACCAAGAACCTCTGCATTGAACTACACTGCCTTCACCCTTTTTAATTTTTATTTTTAAGACAGTCTCAATAAGTCACTATGCCAGGCATGGTGGTGCACACCTACAATTTCAGCACTCAGGAGGCTGAGGCAGGAGGATAACTGAGAGTTCAGTGTCAGCATGAACTACACAGTAAAATTGTCTCAAAAAAAAAAGTGACTAAATTCCCTAGGGTGGGCTTGAACTTGTGGTCCTTCTACCTCAGCCTCCCGGAACTTCCTTTTTCACAGATGAACAAAGGAAGCCTGGGAGAGGTCGCATGGGAGACTCAAGATTCACTCCCAGTCCACAGAGCTGCATGGGCTGAGCTTTCAGCACGAGCCCTGGGGGATGGACACCCCAGCTCTCCTCTCCCGAGGCCAGGCAGGGGGAGGTTCTCGGGGGCCCCTTCCTGGGAGACAGAGAGCGGCTGCGGCAGCAGTCACGGGGTACTTTCCCACACATTCAAAACGAGGAGGGCCGGATGAGGAGGGCCAGGGCTCCTGGCTGCTGCCTCGGGCCAGGTCCTTTTCCTGCCACGACTTGGGCTTCTTGTGGCTACTTTTTGCCATAAGAAGCCACTGGCTGGTTCTGTCACCGGTTCCAACATTGACTGAGACCTTCTAGAAAGAGCTGGATGCGGGCTTTGCGGCATCGTGGGAGTCTCAGACACATCCCCCCTCTGTTCTCCACGCGGCGCCTTGTGGGTCACCTGCCTCAGGGGGAGTGAGCGGCATGCCAGACGCTGCACGGTTGGCACAGCCGGCGAGGAGGCAGGAAGAGTGCCCAGCGCGGCAGACACCGGAGAAAGACAATCACTCTCACCTTCCTGTCACTCTCCCAGCAGCCGTTTACTGACGACACCTTGAGCACCACGCTAAGCGCTTCCCTACCAGGGTGTAACACCCCAAACCACCCGGGAAGTGGATGCCCACGATTAATTGCTGACCCAACATCACAGATGAGAAACTAGGCTCAGCAAATTGACCTGGCTGAATGTGGCTGAGCCAGCAAGTGGGAGAGCCAGGACTCTGGCCCACATCTGGCTTCCACTGATCCCATCTTCCCTACAGCCCGAGAGGTGAGGGTGAGCCCCCCATTCCCAGAGGCGTCCAAGAGCTGCTGTGACCCGTATGACCACGCGAATCACCTGAGATGCCCCCTGCCCGCAGATTGCGGCCGAGCTACTGGGAGGGTGGCAGAGTCTGCCTTAGCCAGCACTGAGCAGCTGAGGGAAGTCTGGGTTTAGGGAGCCCTGTGCGGAGAGGATGCCAAGCTGGGTGCCCTTTCCTGGCTCCAGCTCCTGCGAGGCCTGAGATCTGGAGATGCTATTTTTAGGCAGGGCCTTCCTGAGACACTTTGTCAGACTCTCTGGCACCTTCTGCCAGCTCCAGGGCACCTGAGCTGTCTTCAGAGCCGCCTTGATGCCCCAGAGATACCTGGCCCAGGAGCTGGGAAGGAGCCAAGCAGGCCACATCCTCAAGTGCAGGCTGAGGGGTCTGCAGGGCCCCAGGCTCCTCCGCCCTGGAGCCTGCGGAGGGCGTCTCTGTGGCCGCCCTCTGTGCCGCGGGAGGGCGTGGACAGGGAGATCTTCCCCGACTGCTCTGTTGACGAAAGACAGTTTCTGGGCAGCCGGTGGCCGAGACATTGCAGTCCCATCTCCTAGAACCCTGGGTGACACCTAAGTGGTAGTGGTGGCCCTGGAGCTTCCCTGAGTTTGCTCTCCGTGTCCACCCTGTGCCGAGCCCCAGCACTAACCCTGGTGAAGTTTCTCACTCTGTGGGTGAGTTACTGGGCGTAGGAGGCAATGTCACTGGTGTCCTGTCCACCAAAAGCCTCCGCAGCGGGTCCCACCACCGGGAGGACACCAGGTTCTCCACCCCCCCCCCCCCCCGCTGCTGCTTGGCCCCCTGGGACTGCTCCGCAGGCTCCCTCTGGGTGACTGGCTTTTCAAGAGGTGCCAGAAGCAGTGAACAGCTTGTAATCAGTAATATTTCCCAAGGCCAAAATTCTAGATGGGAATTCTAGATGTTTACCTCTCCTTGATCGTGTGATTCCCCAAAACAATGCTGTATGTAGGGTAGGTATTTCCATTGTCCCAGTTCACAGATGAGAAAACAGAGTCTTAGAGGTCGATAAAATGATTTTGAGCAGGCAGGACGCACACCCGGGAAGCTCTAAGCCACGTCCAGGCCATTACTCATCCTTACTCATACGGGGCCATGCACGCAGCTTCCTTCTCCAGCCCTCACCTGGGGACTTAGCTCAGCCGGGGAGCAGCCTCTCAGTTCTGCTCCACATCTACGCCATGAGCACCATTCTGTGGCATCTTACTCTGCCTCTGGCACTAGGAAAAAAAGAAAGAGGACTCTGAGTTAATGCTCCTCATGTTCAGGGTTCAGGACAGTGGTGCAGGTATGAACCCCAAAGGGCAGCGACCCTCGAGGTGGGCCTTCACCCTCCCAGGCTTTCGCCTGTGGTCTTCACACGGCTTCCTTCTGAACCTCTGTGCGGCCTCAGAGCTGCGGAAGGATGCAGGTGATTTCTACCAGACAGAACCTAGTGTGCAGGTGGTGACAACCGAGAAATGCCATGAACCGAGGCCTCTGAGACCGAGGAAGGAGGCAGCGAGCGGCCTGGCTGGGAGGCTGCTGTGCGAGCTGGTGCGGACGTGAAGCTCTGGACGAACTAAGGAGGAGAAGAGGAGGAGTAGCAAAACGGGTTTCTAGGAGCTGCCTCCCAAGCCAGGAGGCGTGGGCTAAACCCACACAGACCTGAAGATGGGGGTTTCCTTCGATCTCCAAGGTGTAGAAGAGACCTCAGACTCGGGGAGAAGGGGCAGAACGCGGGGGAGTCTGGGAAGAGACCCTCTTCCACAAACCTTGGCAAGTCTCTTGAAAGACAGAGGCTGGGTCAGATCTTCCATTCCATGTAAACAGGTGAACTGTACCAAGAAGTCAGGGAGGAGCTGTGACTCACTCAGCTCCTCACTGGGCTCTTACATGTGCCTGGACTGGGACAGAGCTCCCATTTAACCCACAGTCACTGCCCTGGGAGGCAGAGTTTATTGCCACAGTGGACAGGTGGGGAAACAGGGACAGAGGGAGGAGGCCACTGCCCAGAGTCACACACCTGGCGAAGGCTGTGCTGGGACTTGGACACGGTGCCTTTGCTGAGGAGTAATAAAGCTGCACAGGTCACGGACTCCAGCTGGTCAGGTGAAACCTGCTACAGTCTCAATGATACTCACTCACCAGTGGCACAGAGACTTGGGGCCTCGCACAACACTAAAAAAAAAGGGCAAAAATCCAGCATCTACCGAAAAACCACCAAGATACAAAGTCAGGCTGGGTCTTCAGGGTGATGGCGTTGGAGCTGCGTCCCTCATGTCTCGGAGGAGCCGGGAGCTAATTCCTCAGCAGCCCCACTCGGTGGAAAGGAGCTCTTGGCCTGGAGGCTGAGCAGTACTTGAAAAGGAAGGTGAGGTTAGTTACCTTCCTAAAGCCTAACAAAGGGAGCCTCTGTCGTCCTCAGGGTCCAGTGAGGTGACACTGCTAATCCTAAAATCTATCCTTCAATCACAAGCCAAGGAGAGGCCCTGCCCAGCCCTCAGCCGCTGGCCGGCTGTGCATGCGCAGAGCTGGCCGAAGAGCTCCCTTTTCAAAGTACTGCATGTTGGGCTGGAGATTTAGCTCAGTGGTTCTGGTGCCTGCCTAACAAGGGCAAGATTCCTGGTTCACTCCCTGGTAACCACATGCAACAATACGGGGCGTGGTGACTCAGTGTACCAGCAATCAGTACCACATACCACAAATGCTGGGTGTGGTGTCTCATGCCTATAATCCCAACACTCGGGAGGCAGAGGCAGGAGGATTGCTGAGTTCGAGGCTTGTCTGGGCTGCATTGTTTTTATTTTTTATTTTTTTTTGAGACAGGGTCTCACTTTGTAGTTCAGGCTGGCCCTCAACTCACTATATAGCTCAGGCAAGCCTGGAACTCAGCAATCCTCCTGTCTCTGCCTTCCGAGTGCTGGGATGACAGGCGTGAACCACCACGCCCGGCACTGTGGTATGTGTTATTGATTGCTGGTGGGCATGAGTCACCACGCTCAACATTGTACGTGGTTACTGGGATTGAACTCAGGACCTTGAGCTTGCCAGGCAGGCGCCGGAACCACTGAGCTAAATCTCCAGCCCCGTCTGGGCTACATTGTGAGCTCAGGCCCAGCCTGGACTGCAAAGCAAGACCCTGTCTCAAAACAACAACAACAAAATACAATCAAAGTACCAGGTGTTGACTGTGTGAGACACCTGCACCACAACCCAGCACAGACCGTGCACACGGGCTGCACACAGGCGCCTACCCAGGTCCAGTGCTGTGCCCTGTCGTTCCTGTTCTCTCCAAATTTCATTTGGTTAAAGCTGGTTAAAACCCAGGGAATGGCGCTCGCTGCCCATGAATGGCCTACGATCCACACTGTGAGAAGCAGCAAGCTGGGAGCAGGGAAGCTGCGGGACATGAACTCCAGAGAGCAGCGCGTTTGTGTTGTGGTCCGTAGTGCTGCCACTGTGTCTTTGAACGCTGTTTCAGGTTTGCCAGGGCTAACGTGTGCTTCTCAGCACTCCTGGGACTACCTTTTATAGTTGTATTACGTGTGCAGTGTATGACATGCACACTCCTGTGCACAGTTGGTTGCACAAATAGCACATCTTCGTTCCTTTCTCCCTTTCCTGCCCTTCCTTTTCCTTCGCTACCATCTCTCTCCATTTTCTGACCCCTTTCCCATGTGAGAAAGATCTCCCAACTTTCTTCTATCTTTTATTTTGTTCTTTGTTCTAATTTTGCTTTCTCATATAAGAGAAACCATGTGATATTTAAGCTCATGATTCCTCAAACAACTAAAACTAGAAATTGCATTTGACTTCACTATTTCCCTTCTAGGTATTTTCCCAAAAACAGTTAGAGATATTGGCCTGGGGATTTACCTCAGTGGTTCTGGAATCTGTCTGGCAAGTGCAAGGTCCCGAGTTTGATCCCCAGGACCACATTCCATAGTGCCAGGAGTGGTGGCTCACACCTGTAATCTCAGCACTCAGAGGCAGTGGTTTCTGTGAGGATTTCTCAGCACTCAGAGGCAGTGGTTTCGGGAGGATTTCTGTGAGTTCAAGGCTAGACTAGGCTACATAGTGAGTTTAGGGCCAGTCTGAACTACAAAGCAGGACCTTATCTCAAAAAACTAAAAAGAAAGAGAGATCATATAGCGATATGCATGCTCATGTTTATAGCAGCACAGTTCACAATAGCTATATTATGGAAGTGGCCTATATGTCCACGACCAGATAAATGGTTAAAGAAAACGTGGTATTTACACACAATGGAGAGCTGCGCTGCCATAAAGAAAGATAAACTTGAGTCACTTGTAGGAAAACAGATGCATCTCAAGACTGAGTTGCCTTTATTCTGAAGGATTTTAATAAATGCTCTCCTCCCAAGAGAGCCTGACCAAGTCAGTCTGGGAAATGATGTGTGCTACGTCCACACCCGACCTCCAGTGCACAGGGCGTCTGCATGGTTCTCGGGCGTCTGAGGGAAGGACTTCAGAAGCTTCTTCCCCAGTCTTTCCCAGGCTGTTCTTTTCTGGTGATCACAGAGCCATTATGGGGAGGAAGCCAAGGACTGACTCTCTTGTGGGGACACTGGTATTCCTCAAAACTGGTCCATGCCTTTGCCTCACATCCCCCTTTGTGAACCTTACCCCGTCCCCCCTGGGGCTGGGAAGACAGTGTGATGCGGGAGGACCTTGTGAGCAGACAGTGCACCTGCCCTGCTGGGCTCCCACGTCAAGCAGGCCGGGTCTGGGCAGCTCTGGACAGTGCTGTGACTTCCCCAGAGGGCTGAGGAAATGCCAGCCCAGTGAGCTGCATTCGGAATGGTGGGAAGCTCCCTGCCTGTCCCTGCCAGGGTTCTGCACGTTCCAGAGTTCAAATCTCAGCAGGTCAGATCTTTAATGTTTCAACCTCCCCGGAGGTGGAGGGCCCCCCATCCCAAGCTGAGGTTAAATAACTCTTAGGAGGGCTGGAGATTTAGCTCTGTGGTTCCAGTGCCTGCCTAGCAAGCACAAAGTCCCTGGTTGGATCCCTGGTAACCACATACAACAATTTCAGACGTGGTGACTCATGCCTGTCATCCCAGCACTTGGGAGGCAGAGGCAGGAGGATTGCTGAGTTCGAGGCTTGCCTGGGCTACATAGTGAGCTCAGAGCCAGCCTGAACTACAGTGAGACCCTGTCTCAAAAAAAAAAAAAAAAGAGCCAAAAAACCTCTTGGGAATTCTACAGGCAAAACAGCCAACTGCGCTCCTGCCCTGAGGGTCAGCCTCGATGGAGGAACCCGCATTTAGCCTTTTTAAACAGCTCTGCTGCTTTCTTTTATTGATTTTTTTGCATATGCAATTTCATTTCTCTGGAGGCAAAGAGACACAAGTCAGGTCACCCAGTCCCTCCCTGGAGCCTGCCAGCTCCTCCTCCTCCTCCTCTTCCCCCACTCTGTCCTTACCACGGCAATTACAAATCCACACACTGCACACAGTCTGTACCTTACTTTTTAACTGAGTGACGTATCTGGGAAATTGCTCCTGGTACATAAGGAACTTCGTTGTTTTCTGTAAAGCAATGAAATTCCAGTCCCTGACACTGACGCACAGAGGTATCCAGTGCTTCCCACAGGGACAGGGCTGCTGCGGATAACCTTGTCCCCAGGTCCTTCTGTGCAGAGGGTGTACACAGGATAAAGCCCAGGAGCGAAATTACTGGGACCGAGTGCTCGGTTAGGCGCTGAAGGCCGCACCGGTGACTGCCCGGGCAGGCGGGGGTCTCTGGCAGAAACGAGGGTTTCCTTTCTTGGAAGTTCAATCCCAACCAATCTGACATACTGCCACTGTGCTTAGGAAACAGTGTGGAGTCCTGCCCTGTTCCCCCCCATACTGGGAATTGAACAGAAGACTTTGCACTGAGCTACAACCCCAGTCCTTTTTTATTCACAGGGCCTCACTAAGTTGCTAAATTGCCCAAGCTGTGTTCAAAACTGATCCTCTGGCCTCAGCCTCTTAGGAGTGCACATGTTGCCTTAAATAGGCGGAGACAAGTAGTTCTCCTCCTTGGTAAAAGCAGTGGCCTAAGGACCACTCCTCACTCCCTGTGGCTCAGATACATGTTTTGATGAGCTTTTAATGCTGTTCTTATTCCTCTGTCTTCTTTGGTCCCCACTCTCAAATATTTCTCAGTTATGAAATGACTCATCGGGACAAGACCTTTCATCTTGTTTTCTGGAGGGAACCAACCGAGGTGTGCATCACGCCCTTGTCGCCAGCTCCTAGCACAGCGCAGTCTCCACACGGGATGGGACTGTGTGGGCCTCTCTCACCGTCCTTTCCCAGTGGCAAGGGCTGCACTGTCTAATAAAAATAGTGTCCTCCAGGCACAAGGCGAACAGCCACACTCCGGACCATGTGTAGGTTGGGAGCGCGCAGAGCAGTGGAAACTCCCAGTCGCTGCTGTGAGGACAGCACGTGTGTGCAGGCCAGTGTGGGAAGACAGTTAGCAATTTCTTATGAAACAAAACATTCTTTTCCATGTGAGCCAGCGATCACGTTCTTTGCTATTTAATAAAGTGAACTGAAAAGTTCCGTCCACACAAAATTGGAAACTTATGTCCTCATGTGGTTGTCTGTGCCAGCTGCATGCAATTACCAAAACTTGGAAGAACCCTAAGTGTCCATCAGCTGAAAAATAAACCGACAGGGGACCGGCAGACCAGAGGCCTTTTAGGCCAGTGAAACCACTGCGGAGCATACTGTATGCTGGAAATGTGCCATCTGTCCAAATGTACAGAATGGAAACCACCGCCGTGAACCCTGGTGGAAACTTGACTCTGGAGGTTGAGTTGTGCGAATGTAAGTCACGTGACGCCCACTGCAGGAGCACGGCAGCCAGCGGGACAGGTGGAGCCTACGTGAGGAGGGAGAAGCGAATGCTCTGTACCTTTTGCTCAATTTTGCTGTGAGCCCAAAATGCTTAAAAAATAGTCTTTTAAAGAAATAGACTTTTAAAAAAATTGAGTCACACATATAATTTTTCCCATTTAAAATTGAGGTAGAACTCACATAGTATCAATTTGTCTTCTAAAGTATTTCCGTGTACTGTTAGTGCCATGTATTCAAGAGGTTGCACAGCCATCACCATCATCTAATTCCAAAATATTTTCATCATCCCAAACATAATCCCCTGCCCATTAATAATCGGTTTCCGTCCCTCCTTTCCCCTCTGACCTGGGGTACCCCCCCGATCTACTTCCTGCCCTGTATATTTGCCTGCTCTGACATCTCATGTAGTCTCTCTCAGTACGGGTGTGTGGGAGATAGGAGTCCTTTCCAGAGCTCTGCAGACACCAGGTCCTCAGATTCTCAGTGATGTTCCCTTGTAGAAAAAGACTGTATCCAACCTCTACATATCTGCACGAATATGTGAGGTCATCTTTCAGTTGCATTAAACCTAACACATTTTATATATATATAGGTTTTCATACTGTACTATTTAGAGAATAGTGACTAGAAAGGTACATACATGTTCAATACAGATGAAATTTTTTTTTTCTTGAGACAGGGTCTTGCTTTGTAGTTCAGGCTGGCCCTCAGCTCACTATGTAGCCCAGGCAAGCCTTGAACTCAGCAATCCTCCTGTCTCTGCCTCCTGAGTGCTGGGATTACAGGTGTGAGCTACCACGCCCGGCACTGTGGTATGTGGTATTGATTGCTGGTGGGCGTGAGTCACCACGCTCAACATTGTATGTGGTTACCGGGATTGAACTCAGGACCTTGCACTTGCAAGGCAGGTGCCGGAACCACTGAGCTAAATCTCCGGCCCAAGATGTAATTTTTTTCTGAATATTTTCAGTCTGCAGCTGCTGGAGCCCACAGATACACGACTAGAGATACAGACAGCACGAACTGTGAACAGAATCACATAATCCGTAGTTGGTTGTAAACCAGCTTCTTTTACTTAGCACAGTGCATCATGCTGTAGCAGGTACTTATTTTGCCTTTAGTGCCAATTAATGTTCATTGTATGGATATGACCATATTCGTTTTTCCCATTCTTCACTTGATGGACATTTGGGTGGGGTCTATCCTTAGGCCAACACCACACTGTCTTTTTTCTTTTCTTTTTTTTTGGTGCAAGGGATTAAACTAGGACCTCGTACTTTTGAAGCAGTTATGGAACCACTGAGCTAAATCTCTGGCCCTCACACTGTCTTAATTACTTAAGCTTTTAGTAAGTTTTAAAATTGAGAAATATGAGTCCTTTTTTTCTTTTCCAAATTGTTTTGGCTGTTCAGGATTCTTTGCATTTCTACATTAATTTTAGGATTAGCTTATCAACTCTTGCAAAGAAGCCAGCTAGAGTTTTAGCTGAGAGTGCATTGGATCTGTAGCTCATGTGGAGGAATATTGCCATTGTAACAATATTGAATTTTTCAGTTCATAACTATGGGGTAGCTTTCTATTTATTTAGGTCTTATTTAATTTCTTTCAATAACATTTTGAAGTTTTCAATGTATAAATCTTGTACTTCTATTAAATTTATTCCTAAGTATTTTATTCTTTTTGGTACTTTTAAGTGAAATTGTTTTCTAAATTCTATTTTTGGATTTTTTATTGCTAGTATATGGAAACACAATTATTTTTGTATATAGATCTTGGTTCCTGAAATCTTGCTGAACTCATTTACTAGCTTTAATAGTTTTCTGGGGGGAAGATGTCCTAGAATTTCCTATGTAAAAGATTATCTGTCAATAGAAATAGTTTTAACACTTCCTTTGCAATCTGAGTGCTTTTATTTCATTTTCTTGCTTTATTTCCTTGTGGGAACAACAGCGCAAAGTTGAATAGAATTGGCAAAGCAGACACTCTTATCTTGTTCATAATTTTTGTCATTACTTATGTCATTTCTGTGCTATGTAATTTTTTTTAAAATTTCATTACAAATTGAAAAGGTAAAATTAATTCTACTAATGTTTCACTTTACCAATATATAAAAATATTATCACTTTAACATGTAATTATTGTAACTATTATTAATGAGATATTTTGCATATTAAACCCTTGAAGTCTGGTTTGTGTTTTATTACTTTTAAATTTTATTTTATTAGTGCAGGTTTGCAGTATGTACAATTCACAGTTATCCTGGAGAGTTAGTATGTGTACATAATGCAGCTTGTTTCTTTTTTATTTAGTTATTTTCCAATACAACCACACTCGGAACTTTACATGGCAGTACAGTGGCACTGAATTAAAGGCCTGCCTCATCTTGTTCCTTTTTTTATTTTCTTTTTGGCACAGGGTCTCACTGTGTAGTTCAGGCTGACGCAGAGCTCAATATGTAGCCCAGGCAAGCCTTGAACTCAGCAATCCTCCTGTCTCTGCCTCTCGAGTGCTAGGATTACAGGCGTGAGCCATTACGCCCAGTACTGTGGTATGTGGTACTGATTGCTGGTAGGTGTGAGTCACCATGCCCAGAATTGCTGTATGTGGTTACTGAGGATCTAACTCAGGATTTTGGTTTACTAGGCAGGCGCCAGAACCACTGAGCTAAATCTCTGGCACCTCATCTTGTTGATAGTGTTAATCTTAGATCGTGTTTATGGCATATGATGTCCATGTTCATTGACATTATTAGGACATTGCACCTGCCATACCTTCACTCTATCCTTTTCTGTCCCTTCCTCTTCACCCTCGCCCTTGGTCCCCTGGGCCCCTTCCCATCTGCAAGAGATCCATCCCCTGTCTCCATCTTTCTTTTACTTTTCTTTTAGTATGTAACTTTGCCTTACTCAGATGAGTGATATCATATGGTATTTAAATTTGTGTGTCTGATTTATTTCACTCAACATTATATTTTCTAGGTACATTCATCCATTTCCTACAAATGTCTCAAATTCATTCTTCTTCATAGCCAAGTAGTATTTATCTCACAATTTCTTTATACAGTCATCTACTGATAGGTGTATCTTTATACAGTCATCTACTATTTCCAGAATTTAGCTATTATGAATTGTCCTGCTATAAACACTGGTGTGCTTGTTTTACTGTAGTATGACTTAAACTCTTTGGGGAAGACACTCGTGGGAGGGTAGCTGGGCCATATAGGATTTCTAATTGGAGTCCTTTGAGAAATTTCCATGCTGATTTTCATAATTGTTGTACTAATTTACATTCCCACCAACAATGTAGGAGGGTTCATTTTTCCACCACAGCCACACCAGCGTTTGTTGTTTGATTTGTTGATGATGGCCATTCCTTCTAGGGTAAGATGGAATCTTGGTGTTTTAATTTGTGTCTTTCTAATGGTCAGAGATGTGAACATTTTCTCATGCATTTGTTGGCCATTAGTACTTCACCTTCTGTGAAATGCATGTTCACCTCATGTGCCCATTTCTCGGCTGGGTCCTTCATTTTAGGGGGTTGAATTTTTTGAGTCCTTTGCTTGAGGAGTAGCTGGTAAATTTTTGTTCCCCATTCTGTAGGGGTCTCTTCACTCTACTAATTTATTCTTTTCTATACAGAAGCTTTTTCATCTGATATAATCCTATTTGTTAATTCTTACTGTTTTTTCTTGTGCAATTAAAGTTCTGCGTACAAAATCCTTTGCCTTTATGCATTTTACCTATTTTATTTTCTAGTAAATTTAATGTTTCTGTCTTAATGTTTATATCTTTGAACAATTTTGATATTTAATTTAGTACACAGTGAGAGAGTTTCAAGCTTCTGCGAACAGATAACCAGTTTTGGGTGTATATTTTACAGTCATTCAGAGTTGCTAAACTTTATGTGTTAGCTGCTATCATATCAGATTGTTTGGATCGAGAAACACTTGGCTGAAAGCATAAAGCTAACCTTTACCTTCTATGGATCAGAGAGTCTTATAAGACTTATTACTACTTACTCCATTAACCTGAAAGACAACCACATGAGGAAATTAAGGCAGAAGAGTTACGTAGCTAGTGAACAGTACAGCTGGGATTCAGGGTGGGGAATCAGGCTTTAGACGGATCCCCAGCCCTTTAACATTTTTTTAAAATTTGGTGACAGGATCTTGCTAATTGCTCAGTTGCTCAGGCTGCCCTTGCACTCATGGTTCTCCTGCCTTGGCCTCCCAGAGTGCTGGGATTACAAGCACACACTACCCTGGTTCTATTTTTTTTTTTTTTTTTGAGACAGGGTCTCGCTTTGTAGTTCAGGCTGGCTCTGAGCTCATTATATAGTTCAGGCAAGCCTCAAACTCAGCAATCCTCCTGCTTCTGCCTCCAGAGTGCTGGGATTACAGGCATGAGCCACCACACCCAGCACTGTGGTATTGATTGCTGGTGGGTGTGAGTCACCATGAGCAGCATTGTATGTGGTTACCAGGGATCGAACTCAGGACCTTGTGCTTGCGAGGCAGGTGCCGGAACCACTGAGCTAAATCTCCGGCCCCCTGGCTCTATTTTTAATAGCACATTTATTGAGGTCTATATCACACACCATACAATTCACTTAAAGTACACAATTAGACAGTTTTCAGTATATTCCCAGAATTCTGCAACTAGCACTTAGTCAACTTTTGAAGCAGTGTGGTGGGTTCGTTTCTCCATAACATTGTCAACACTTGTTATTTATGATTTGTCTCTTTTTTTCTGGCCACCCTTGTGAGCGTGAACCGGCCCACAGCCTAAACATTTTTACAACTGTTCTACACCGGAGGCACTTAATGACTGTTTTTTGAATGAATGAAACAATAAACACATGTCATCTGTGTGTGTTGTATGTTCTGAATAATGGGGAAGAATGACTCCAAGCTCACTGTCTTGGCTACTTTTCCTCCATGGCGGGGACCTCCTGAGATCCGGGAAGTGTTTGAGGGGGGCAGACTCCTGCGCTCAATTCCTAGAGGGTGATTTGATGGGAAAAATGGTGTCTAGGAATTTCTGGAGGTGGCCATGGGTACTGGGGATGGCACATAGGGCCTCCACACTGAGCTACAACTCCAGCTTTTAAATTTTGAGACAAGGGCTTGCTAATTTGCCATGTTGCCCATGCTACGCTTGAACTTACAGTCCTTCTGGCTTAGTTTCCCTCAGGGCCAGGATTGTTGGTATGTGCCATGTTTGAAAATATTTTCTTCATGTGACTCTGATAGGCCCCCAGGTTTGTGACTCCATAATCTGAAAGGGCATTTCAGGGCATAAGTTAGCGTTTGCAACAAGCCAGTAGTTGAGTGCCTTCCAGAAAGCCTGGGAGCCTGTGCTGCTTAGTGCTGAAGGCTGCACGTGTGAAAAAGAAACCCAAGTGCAGCTCATTGAGCACTGAGCTCCATCAATTTAGTTGTGCACAGGCAACGTCTCATTTATCTTCACAACACTATCCTGGGAAAGCCAGGGAGGTGGCTCAGTGGCGGTGTGCCTGCCTAGCAAGGGCAAAGTCCTGACTGAGGGGTGCCCATCATCCTAGGAGAAAGACGCTCCAAATTCCTCCTTGATAACATCAAAAAGTAGCTGGTGGAGGGAGTTGCCCAAAGCTTCACAACTGCCCTACACCAGGCTTCCACGTGTCCACCTGCCTCCGCTCTCCTCCTTTGGCTTCCCAGCTCTCAGGGATCACGCGCACCAGGTGTGCCTGGAAGGGCCATGAGAATGGACTGCAGTGTTTGTGGGTCTGCGGAGGAGACACAGGGAAATGCAGCGGGATCAAACAGGGTGAGTGGTTCTTGGTGGCAGGGCTTCGGGCCCCTCTACTGAGCTAAATCCCCTTGTTTTGACTCTACTGTGGTTTGAATATCTGTACCCTTCCAAACTGCTGTGTTGAACCCCTAACCCACAGAGTGAGGGGGTCAGACGGGAAGACTTTCGGGAGGTGGTGGGGCTTGTGGTCAGAGCACTCAGGCAAGAGTGCTCTTTGAAGACAGGCTCAGGAGAGATGCTCTGTCCTTCTGCCATGCGAGGACACAGTGAAAGACAGCCCCGGGAGCTGCAGAAAGGCCTGCAGCAGACACCCACCTTGCCAGTACCTTGATCTTGGACGCGCTGGCTGTCAGAACGGTGAGAAACGCGTTCCCGCTGGAACGTGGCTCCACAGTAGAGTCGCGTGTTACTGTTGCTAGGGGCACTAGGGGCACGTGGCGCTCACTTCAGGGCTGCAAACTGAGGGCCCTGCTCACACCCACTGGGGTAGCTGTTCCGCGTTCTCCGTGACTGCAGGGGCCCCTTGCACGAGTGGTGGTTTCTCAAGAACACATTCAGATCCCCCAGAAAAAAAGCAGTTTCAAAGGGCTCGCTTAGCAGGGATGGAGCCCTTCTTCCCAGGCCCAGGGGTCCCGGAAACCATCAAAGCCGAGGCTGGGAAACCAGCTTCCTGCTTCTGGTCTCAATTCCTCACCACCATCACCACCACGACCACTAGAAACAAGGCCAAACCCAACACACACCCTCCCTCCCTAAGTCCTTCTGCTTGTGCTTTATCCCCTGCTTCCTGTTGATCTTGGAGGTTGTTTTACTTCACAGCCTCGATTTCTATCCAGAGTCTGGGGCGCTTCTCCAGTTTGGGAGGAAATGGTGTTTAGGAAAGAAAAGCGAAAAGGAGGTGGGAGTGGGAGAGGGGCCGCCGGGGGGCCTCGACGCGCACTCTCTCTCCCCTTTCCCTCCCTCCCTTCCCCACTCTGACACACCAGTATGGCTGCCCCAGGAGGGTCCGTCCCCATTTGGAGGCCCTGGGGCTCAGCGGGATGCCAGCCTGGCTGTGGCTGAGTTGGACGCACTGTTCTCGGGCCAGTGGCTGTGGGGTGTAGAAGGCGCCATCCCTGAGGAGAACTACTCAGCCAGCTGTAGAGGGGGCTGGTTCGCAGGACACAAGATGAGAAATGCCCTTTGCCATTCCCCACTGTCTCCAGGAAACCAGGGCCCAGGTGCTCAGTTTTCTGGTTGTGCCCCAAATGTCTCCTCTAGCGGTCATTCCAAACTCTCCCCTCCCGGAGAGGTCCCCTAGCGCCCCAGTGAGGAGCCCACAGAGAGGTGGCTGAGACCAAGCTCTGCGGGGCAGCACCAGGCTCTCCCAAGCACAGCTCTCGGCTGGGCTGTGGGAAGCCCAGCCCCTTGAAGGTGAAGCTCACATTCAGACTGGGGAGTCTGGGGACCCCCCTCCAACCCTCCCCACAACAAGGTGGGCACTGGAGACTTCTCTCCTAGCGTCTGGGGTGGGGCACCCAAGTAGACTCCAAAGCTGTCAGACCTCACGCAGAAGTGGGGGACCTGCTGTCTAGCCCCCGGCCGCACCTCTCAGGCCCTTCATGCATATGTTGTCTTTGTCCTTCAGACCCGGCTCCCATGGTAGCAGGGGTCCAGTGAGTGCACGGGAGGGAGTTTTCTGGTTTCTCCCAAGACCCTTGGCACCCATCCTTCTCAGGGTCTCAGCCTGCTTTAGCCCAGGGACCCTGAGCCTTTGTCCCTGGTCCTGTCAGCGGGGCAGCCCTAGCACCCTGTTTACCGAGTGGGCACTTGGCAGTCCTTGGAGAGGGCGGGAGGCGAAGGCCCTCGGGGGTGTCTCTTCCAGCTAGAAGCAACTGTGGCAGTGGGCTCCTTGCCTCCCTTGGCCTCAGACCCTCCCCGGCTCTGGCCTGCTCAGGTGGCCTTTCCAACCACACAGTGCTGAGGGTGCTTCGCGACCCCTTCCCAGGGAGGAGGGCAAGCTCGGCCTTGTCCCTCTGGCCACTGGAGGCCACCACCAGGTGGGAGGAAGAGGAAGAGAAAGAATGAAAGTGGAAGAGGAAGGCGCCAGGCAGAGGCGGCGCAGTGTGGGTGGGGACAGCGGGCGGGTCCCGCATAGGCCTCACGTGCTCAAGTGACACATCAGATGCCTGGAGTGGCAGTTCCAGCCTCCAGCCTTTGACCTGCCTGGGTTTCGTGCCCCAGTGGCAACGCCCAGAGCAAGACCTGCTGGTCCACCTGACACCCAGGAAGATGAGGGCAGAGAAGACGTTTGTGGAGGTCACTCGGGTCCAGGCAGAGCAGTGACTCCAAAGCCCACCTGCTTTCTCCTCAGCCACATCGGCCTGTCTCAGTTCGAGACTGCCCCTGTCCAGTGCTGGGGTCTGCCTTCTAGCAGGAACCTTGTACCGATTTTTAGCTCCCAGTCAGTTCTGGAAAAGCCCGTCTGGCCACAGGGATCCCGTGAACAGGTTTCCAAGCTCAGGGAGGAGCGTGAGGCTGAGCCGGGCCAAGGAGCCACAGAGGGGCACGACCTGAGACGAGTCGTCTCAGGGGCACAGTGGCTCTGAGGGCCCAGTCAGACACAGTCCTGGCATTCGGCGCTGTGGGCATGTCAAGCTGGCAGTCCCTGCCTGATGGCCAGGGTGGGTAATTATGGTGCCTCCTGAGGGAGTGTCCTGGGCACTGCCTGACACATGGCCGGTGTGTCTGACCCACCAGAGGAGCTTTTTGTGTTGGAAGTGATGTTGGGTTTGCGGATTTAACTTGTTCTACGATTCTGGAAAAGATGGCCACAGTCATGTTTGTTGCCTGATGCAGAGTTTGCAAACAAAAACAAAGTTTTGCCAAGTGCTTCTGTTTGTGAATCAGATTGTTTGCAAACAGGTGTTTGTGAACTGAGGCACCCTTGTATTTCTTAGTTAGGCTGATGTCCTGTGGGCCCATACCACAGACTCCTGGGGCTCAGGGCGATGTGGCTGGCTGCAGGCAGTGGACCCTGGGCAGGAGTGTTTTCTACCTTACTTGTGGACACGGATTGGAACTCACAGCCGCTCTGCAGGCAGCAGTGGACTCACGTGAGTTCATCACGCTGGAGGCTTCCAGGTGAGAGACCAGCCCCAGGGACAGGGAAGGAAAAATTCAACCCTGACTGCTGGCCTTAGAGCCAGTGCGAAGGCTGGAGGGGAAGGCAGCCAGCCGGCAGCGAGTGGGTATCCCTCACCTGTCAGCACCATGCTGTCCTCACCCACACAGCCCTGCCCTGGGCTTTTGCCCATCCACCTGCTGCTGCCTGGCAGACTGGGACCCGCCCTTCAACAGAGCTGACAGCCCGGTGCCCTGCCTGCTGATAACCTCCCCATGGTGCTCCTCCTTTCTCAGAGACACCCCCGAAGGGTGGAGGACCAGAGGGTGGGGTGGGAGCAGCTAGGCTCCAGACACGCAAGCCACACCTAGAAGGAGAAAAGGTAGCTGTTAACCTTGTCTTCGTCTGTGGCAGCTAATGGATGCTGGCGTCACAGTGCCTCCTGCCTATTTCCCCGTGGTGTTCTTTCAACCGCAGCTGATAAAACTTCCCAAGAGGAATTCTCACAGGTTGATCTTTTCCATCTTTTTCACTTTTCTAGGGCAATTTTTACTGAGCCCTGGTCAATGGCTCAGTTAACCTGCTTCTTATTCCAGCTCTGGGTCCAATAGTAACTGTGTCCTCAAATATCTAACCCAGAAAAATCATCTGTGTGAGGAAATGTGTCTCTGAGAGGAAAGCAGCCTACAGGAGAGTGGAATTCCAGGGAAGCCTGCCAGGCCCAAGGGACAGTGTCAACCCCAGAACCCAACAGAAAAATCCGTTTCCCAGCAGGAATGGCGGCTGGTGCTAAGAACTCGTACACTGGCCATGGAGCCCAGTGCAGTAAGAGCTGGCCCTCTGCCACCCAGGCTCAGTCGCCGTAGGGAAAAGGTGGCCAGTTACCGTCAGAGAGAAGCACCCGAGTGACAGTGAGGACTGGGAGACATGGGGGAGCCTCATTGGGAAGGGGACACAGCTGGGTGGGGCTCCCTGGCCTTATCAGGGGCCTGCAGCCCAGCACGGCACTAGGGCAGACGGACTATTCTATCTGCACCCGCTGGTCTTGGCTCGGTCCCCACATAAGGGAGGGCCCTGCCCTCACGCCCGTCTAAGTGGAGCTCTGGCTCCATGCCACTACCAGCCAGGGTGGCAGGGGAACTGCTGGCTCTCAGTCAGGGCTAGAGAAGGCATGGCACTGCCCAGACTGGTAAATATGGACACTGAGGTGCAGCTGAAGGAGCGCTAACACCTCTGGGTCCCAGAGTGTTTGGGAAAAAATTAAACAGTTGACAGAACTCACTCAGTTTGGATGTTAATCACATTTCTCCCCCGGCAAAAGGGCAGGGCTCAGAAGTCTAAGCAGCTGCGGCTTGAATTGTTTTCCCTTTCCCCCAGGGGGAGGTGATCCAGGCTGTACCTTCAGCCTCCACCTGCGACTCTGGGGCACTTGCTGGCTCTGTGACCTTGGGGGGAGCTATTCCTCCTCTTAGCCTCAGTTTCCTCACTTGCAAAGCCGAGAAGAAGTTTGTCATGAAATCACTCATTGATGCATGCCGATCCAGTGCAGGTCATAGAAAGAACTTAGTAACTGTTTTCTCTCCAGCCACCTTCCTTCTAACCAATATACTAACAGTTAACTAGTTCTGATCACACCCTGTGGTGCTTCTAAAATATGACCACAGGGCCTGAGGATCTGGCTCAGGGGCACCACGCCTCCCCAGCAAGCACAAGGTCCTGAGTTCAATTTCCAATATGTGGTAGGGGAGTAGTAGGTGAAGAAAATGTAAAAATACATGGTTTGAAAATTTTAATTTTCAGTATAAGAGATCTTACAATGAAAATGTCTTCATCCTAACTGTCCCCTACAACCTTTCTTGTGGATAACCCTGTGTGACTGATTTCTAAACTTCTAGGGATATTTTATACCTACTCTTGAAAAGAACATCAATTGTTTTATTCTTTTTGTTTTGTAGAGACAGGGTCTCCCTTTGTAGTTCAGGCAAGCCTCAAACTCAGCAATCCTCCTGTCTCTGCCTCCTGAGTGCTGGGATGACAGGCGTGAGCCACCACGCCTGGCACTGTGGTATGTGGTATAGATGGCTGGTGGGCGTGAATCACCACGCCCAGCATTGTATGTGGTTACCGGGGATCGAACTCAGCACCTTGTGCTTGCTAGGCAGGCCCTGGAACCACTGAGCTAAATCTCTGGCTCTAAATTGTTTTGTTATTCCACTAAAGAGATTGCTCTCCACTGTGCTTTTTATTATGCAATATTCCCATGGCTCAAGATCACATCTTTCCTTAATTATCGCAAGTTTTTAATTTTCTGAGTATTTAATAGTTTATTGTTCAACATTCAAAAATATAAAAACATCAAGAAAAAAACCCCAAACTATAATCCCACTACCTTGAAATCATACATGCCATTTGGTTGTGTTTTTTCTTGTTTTTTTTTTCCCTGATAAGTATGAAGGTGTGTAAAATGACTACTTTTCAAAATAAAAGTGGCACAAAGCTGGAGGAATTTTTTTTTTTTTTGAGACAGGGTCTCACTTTGTAGTTCAGGCTGGCCCTGAGCTCACTATGTAGCCCAAGCAACCCTTAAGCTCAGCAATCCTCCTGCCTCTGCCTCCCGGTCGTTGGGATTACAGGTGTGAGCCACCACTCCTGGCATTGTGGTATTTGGTACTGATTTCTGGTGGGCATGAGTCACCATGCCCAGCATTATATGTGGTTACCGGGCATCAAACTCAGGACCTTGTGCTTGCCAGGTAGGCGCCAGAACCACTGAGCTAAATCTCTGGCCCATGTAGGAAAAAATTTACATTGTTTTTTTCCCATTTACTTTCACATAGCCACCTCTTTGCCCTCACTACTATATTGTGAGCACAGGCAGATTTGTCTGAAGCATCCATGTTTTCTTCATGCCCCACTCATCCCAGGAAGGATATTCACCTGCCTTTTCTGTGTCTTCTCTAGAGTGATGAGAACAGCTTGAACTCACCAGTGGATTCCCACAATGGAAAACTAAATCATGACATAGCACCGGGGATTGAACTCAGGACCTTGTGCTTCCAAGGTAAGTGAGGTACCACTTGAGCTAAATCCCTGGTCTATACCTTTTTTTTTGAGACAGGGTTTTGCATTGTACATCAGGCTGGCCCTGAGCTCACTATATGGCTCAGGCAAACCTTGTACTCAGCAATCCTGCCTCTGCCTCCTGAGTGCTGGGATGACAGGTGTGAACTACCATGCCCGGCATTTATGGTATGTGGTACTGATTGCTGCCAGTGGTGTGAACCACCATGCCCTGTATTGTTGTGTGTGGTTACCGGGATCGAATCAGGGACCTTGTGCTTGCTAGGCAGGCGCTGGAACCACTGAGTTAAATCTCCGGCCTCCTATACTTCTTTATAAAAGACTTTCTTAGGCACCTAAAATGAAACAGCGGGGGCCATGACCAATCATCTGAGTGATGGAACTCAGTTTTCCAGGGACAAGAGCAATGTTGGTTCCTCTGATAGCACCTTTGGAACCCAGTACTTTGTCACATCAGTCTGGGCTCTGCAGGAAGCTTCCATAAGTCACAGTGATCTTGATCTAGAGTACTCTGGTGTGGAAGGAATCTGCTTAACAATTCTTTCACCTGGCACCATCCCAGGGCATAGAATGCTCACCAACAACAAGGAGTATGACATATTACAGTTACCTGATCTGCTCATTCTCTATCCTTTTTTTTAAAGACTGGTAATGTGGATACAATCGTGTGATGACTCCTAAGAATAAGGAATGGCAGCATGTTCATAGTAACAAGAGGGATAAGCCAGCTCTAGTTTAATCTTTTCCCCTTGCAGATCTAGACACCAAAAAGAGTGAAGACAGCTGGTTGTAGTGGCACACACCTGTAATCCCAGCACCTGGGAGGCTGAGATAGGAGGGTTGCTTTGAGTTCAAGGCCAACCTAGGCTAGATAGTGACTTCAAGGCCAGTCAGAACTACATAGTTATACCCTGTCTCAAAAAACAAACAAAAAACACCACCACCAACAACAAAAAAGTGATAATAAACAGTACCAACATTCAGGCCTTACACCATTTCCAACCTAAGTTTTGTGTACATTATCACGTTGCTTAATTATTATAATGCTGTGGCAAAGGGGAACACCTCAGTGCTACAGTCAAATATTATAGCTCTGAGGCACGGTCAAGTGTTACAGCTCAGCATTGCAGGTATGGAAATTCGAAGACTGGAGAATCTGAAGATCACTCGAAGAGGTGGAGAAAACCTTTTATTATGCTGCAGGTTCAGTAGTGGAGTTCATACTCTGAAGTTTGAGCGATTGACTTGAAACTGGAGCTCCCTTATACAGGGGGATTTAGGGTAGGTGAGCATGTTCACAGAAGCAAGGGGGCAGAGTTACAGAACATTTCTGAAAGATACAGTAGGCAGGCATGCTCTCAAAAGCAGAAGGATGGTGCTAACAGAACCCTCCTGAGACATCACCAAGTTCAGTTATAAAATATTTTGATACTTTGGGCAGGAGCTATATGCTCAGCAGCACAAACTGTTACACTTTTGGAACAAAACATTTGTGAAAAAACAGGCAAAGCAAGGGGCTGCCTTACTGTATGGCTCTACCCATAACTGCCCTCAGAGGTTTGTACAATTATACACATTTTATAGAAAAGTGAAGAACAAGCAATTGAATTAGGTCTCTATGACTTGGAGCATAAAATTTTAAAAAAACATTAATTTTACTGGTACACTTAGATATACTGAAGCATAATCTTTTAACTGTTAGTCATGATGCTTTACCATTGAACAAAAAAATGCTATGATAATTCCAAATATGGAAATATTATTTCCGTAATAATATAGTATATAACACATCATGTGCCATAGCTGGAGTATTCTATTATTATTAAATGGAGGAAAACCTATGAACTCAGTGTAACATAATGGTTTATTTAACAGATATCTGTAGTCCCAGAGACCAATGATACACTAAGATGAGGTATAAAACAGGACACAGGATATTAAACCTCAAGTTTGGTTGGTCATCAAACTTCACCTTTGTTATTAATTCTATGACTTAGGGGAACTTCTCTAAGCTTTAGTTTTCTCATTTGAAAAATAATAACTTCTACCTTGGAGGTCTGTAGAATTAACACACCCATTTAAAGTACTTGATGCTCGGTACATTCTAGGTATCACATTTTACCCACGTTGTGATGCACCAACAACCTCTATTGACGACAGCAGCATTCAGGTAAATAGTGCACATACAATGGGCAATACCATTCTAAAACCCCACCACTGAGTGAATGCAGTGACCATGCCAGTGCTCATTCTACCAGCACACCACAGAGGAGTCACCCCGTGCGTCCTCAAAGCTGTCCCCTGGCCAGTGCACACAAACTGCACCTTGCGCTGAGTGGTAAGGCCCTCTTACTCTGGCCTAGTGAATGCCAGGGCATATCTGGCAAGAGCCTGGGGGCAAACTCTTCCTTGCCTAGAAGCCATGTCAGCCAAGAGAAATGTTGGCAAAGGCTCCTCTGACACTGCTTCAAATTCTAAGATCCAGTTTTCCTACCGGCAGGTGAGAAGGCTGCCCTAATAGCGAGAAGGAGGTTGCAGTTGGAATTTTGGTCTGCCTCTTGATAGTGATGAAGTGAGACAAGTTCCACAGCCTCTTTCTAAGCTTCCGTTTCCCTTCAGTGGATCTGACCTCACAGTGCAGGACTGAGGGTTAAATGCGATAATATAACCAAAGCACACAGTACAATGCCAATACATAGTAGACACTGGATCAGCTATCATTAGGTGCCTTATAGAGCAGACTTGGGGCTCCAAGTAGGGTTTTACACCAAGTTCCTTCCTGACTCACATGCAGTTGAAGACAGAGGAGATCATCTTTTTACTATGCACATGTTACTAACAGGTCACTGCTCTGAACAGCACTGTCAGTGTAACATGCTTTGTTGAGGACACAGGGTGACCAAGGTGTAGGCTCAGCTTTCCTAGAGCACAGTCTTACAGATGAGACAGACACATAATCAATAATGCTAAGTTAAGATGGGCTGATACAAGTATTATCCTGAGGTGCCACTGAAGTTTGGTGTGAGACAGGTCATCCTGATGCAAGAAGGGACCAGCTGTGGAGCTGAGGGGACGGGCTGGCCAGCAGGGACAACGGTGGGTGCAGAGCTCGGGCTCAGACTGTGAGGTCCCCCAGCAAGCTTTTCTCTCTGGTAGGAGGTCATTATTTGGACAATGTGGCCAAATGACCACAACCAGAGGCCCCAGGGACAAACCTTGTGGATCCCAGGTGTTTTGCTAGTGTACGATCCTGGGCACCTTTCTTCCGGGACAGGCAGCAAATGGACCTTGCCTTTGATTCTCTTCCATCCAATCAGTGCTCCGGAGGAGAAGCTGATGTTGGCCTCTGTAGGGCAGGCAGCCGTCAAGCTTCAAGGGGGGAACTGGCTTACCACTGTCACTGCTGGAGTGCTGGTGGCTCTGGGCCCTTCTCAGGAGTCCTTGCTCCTGCTCCTGGTAGGCTCTGGTGCAAACTATTCCTGACCCGCCCCTTCAGCCTTCTGAATGGCTTGGTCTTGTCACACAGAGGCTCCCGCCGTGAAAGCCATGCCAGGCCCTTCCTGTCTTTGCAACACTCTCTTCCTCAGCAGCTGTGGCCACTTGTTCTGCGCACCTGGCCGTGGCCCCAGGACTGGTCCTGCCGAGGGAGGAGAGCTGAGGGAGCGCTGGCCTCTGGTTCTGGGACCCACTCAGGCCGAGCCACGTCTGCCACTGGACTCTCAGCAGTGTGGGCACAGTACCCACCAGTCCCTCTTCACGTCTGAGCCCTGCTGGCCTGTGGCCCTGCACTAATCTTGCCATCACTCACAGGACATCGGGGAAACACTGCTTGCAGTCCGGCCCTCACTCCGGACTCGGGACTGCATCTGGCCCCACGCCCCTCCTGCGGGGCTGGACTTGCCGGCCGAGACTTGGACTGGCTCTGCCCTGACCCAACTGCTCTGCTTGCAGCAGTGATGAGTGGGAAGAGCTCCAGAGCTTGCCCACCCGGTCTGCCCGGCTCTGCTGACTTTGCCAACTCCAGGTGCCAATCGTGCAACATTAACGTAAAGGTCAAAATGGAGATAAGATTAACTGTATACAAAACAGTTTCATATAGACAGTCTTGGAATGGAAGACTATCTAAAATATATTTTTAAAACAAAGCAGCTCTATTATACAATATATTTCATTTATTTATTTTTGGGGTACTGGGGACTGAACCCAGGGCTTTTACACTGAGCTACATTGCCAGCCATTTTTAAAAAAACTTTTTAGGGCCAGAGATTTAGTTCAGTGGTTCCAATGCCTGCCTTAAAAGTGCAAGGGCCCTGGTTCGATCCCAGATCCCCAGTAACCACATACAATAACACTGGGCTTGGTGGCTCACGCCTGTAATCCCAGCACTCGGGAGGCAGAGACAGGAGGATGGCTAAGTTCCAGGATTGCCTGGGCTACATAGTGAGCTCATGGTCAGCCGGAACTACGAAGTGAGATCCTGTGTCAAACAAAACAAAATAAAACAAACAACAAAACTTTTTATTTGGAGACAGGGTCTTGCTAAGGTAATCCGCTGCCCAGGTTGAGTCTAAACTTGCACTCTTTCTGCCTCAGCACACAGAGTGCTGGCACTACAGGCACGTGCCACCATGCTTGGCTAAATTAAATAATAGAAAGGTAGAAATACTCAGGTGGAAGGGCAGCCTCACCTTCTAGTTCTCCTGCTCATGAACTGGTAGACAGTATTTGAGACCCATTCTTGGACTTCTTAGCCTCAAATGACCTTTTTTTCCTTCCTTCTTTCAGCTGAAACAACTGAAGCCAACATTTCCAAAATAGAAACGAGGTAGGAAGTAATGTTTAATCTTAACCTGTTAGCTCAGTAAACACGTCTGGAAGGGTGTGCCCGTGGCTGCCAACAAGCCGCTGTATCTACATGTTCTCTCATAAGCTGAGCAGGTCATCTGTCTTGAAGTCAAATTCTGTCACAGCAGTCAGCGCTGTGACCCCCACCGCAGATCACTCAAAAGGGGATGGCAGAGTCTAACAACTACTTCCTGTTTGCTAAGAATCTTCACAAGTGCTGCTTCTGGAAGGAAACCAATTTGTTTAGATCCTGTCTATCAAAGAAACACTCCTACTTTAAAGACAGACCCTTGTTTGGCAAATCATTGAAAAGGGCTTAGCAGCACAATAGCTCCAAGTTCACATGGGTTGATACCATTTTTTTTTTTTTTGAGACAGGGTCTTGCTTTGTAGTTCAGGCTGGCTCTGAGCTCACTATGTAGTCTAGGCAAGCTTTGAACTCAGCAATCCTCCTGTCTCTGCCTCCCGAGTGCTGGGATTACAGGCATGAGCCACCACGACAGGTGATACCATTTTTTTTTTTTTTTTTTTTTTGCTTTTTGGAGACAGGGTCTCGCTTTTTAGTTCAGGCTGGCCCTGAGCTCACTATGGTGCCCAGTCAAGCCGCCGCGAACTCAGCAATCCTCCTGTCTCTGCCTCCCGAGTGCTGGGATTACAGGCGTGAGCCACCACGTCCGGCATTGTGGTACGCAGTGTTGTTGGTGGGCGTGTCTCCACGCCCAACATTATATGTGGTAACCGGGGGTCGAACTGAGGACCTTGAGCTTGCGAGGCAGGCGCCGGAACCACTGAGCTAACCCTCCGGCCCGATACCATTTTTTTTTTTTTAACAACAAAACAAAAACAGGTAATTTAAGTCAAGAGTACCTGAGGGAAATCCAGGTTCTACTTTCTCTTTTCTCTCCCCAAGTAGTGGGGACTGAACCACAGCCTCCCCACTGAGCTACGTCGCCAGCTGTGGGTGAATTTGAGAGTGCTGGGATAAGAGACATACATCAGCCAGCATGCCGAGTCTATCTCTGTGTGCACACTTAACCTACATCTTCCTCATTTCCATCCCCATCTGCCAGAATGTCTGTTGTACTGCTTTGGGAAATACAAAGTTATTTTCTTGAGAGTTTCTATTATCAACCTGACAGGATATTGTTTGGCTTAATAAATTCCACTAGCTAACACTCAAACATGGTTTTATACAAGCTCACATATTTACTGGCTATCTGGGGGGCAGAGTCTAATAATGAAAAATTTTATTTACAAATCCTTTCATTCGATGCTATAGATCTGTAGGACAAACGGATCTGTATTTGCTATTTCAAAAACAGATTTGAAAAATCTTAGGAATTTCTTAGAAAATGTGTACTTCTGCACACATTCACATTTGACTAAGAAAGCCAATGCTCTTAAGGCATGATTTAGTAGGGAACTGGCACTTTGCCTAGTGAAGGCAGTTACATGGGACTTCTGTAACTAGAAGGGATTTTCCTCCCACTGTAAGCTAGGTCAAGGCTGGCTCCAGAGATGAAGGTCCATTGCTCCTACAAGAACCAGACTTAGCTACGAAAGCTGCCCTAGTCACCTTCTCCATAGCCTTCAGGGTTGAGATTTAGGCACACAGAAGTTATACAGGCTTCAAAAAATTAGGCCATGGATTTGTATCCATCTCTCAATTTTTCTGCTAGATGTATTTCCTTTTGCTGTAAAAGACATATCAATATGTGCCAGTGTGTCGTTTAAGATCCAAACAACATTTAAAAAGTTGTAGGTTCCAGAAGAAATGAAATCAGCATGACTAACTTTAGAGACTACTCAAAAGACTCATGGAGAATCTAACAACTTTAAGACTTAGGAAAACAACTGGTATTGATAAATAACATAAGCTGGATCTTTCAGTGCTTCCTTAAATATTTCTGTCATAAAGTTCTAAATATCAGTCTGCAGGAAACTTTAGGAAACCACATACTTACCGACTGGTAGGTTATAACTGAATTTGTTTCCTAGGGAGTTGCTGTACAGAAGGAAGCGTGAGATGCAGACTTTGAAGATCTTTCTTTGCTTAAGCCCTGGCGTAGCCTCCTCAACACCAAAGAATGGACTCCTCACAAGTTGGAACAAGGTAACTGGGTAGGAACGAATGAAGTGATATGGTAGCTACAAACTTCCCTCATCTTTAGACTTTACCCAGAAATGAATGATCAGAACAAATCCAAACTCCTACTGTGAAGGTTCCCTCAATTAAAACTGAACCTGGACCCTGTACCGCCCCCTAACGGTCATACCTTAGAAATTAAACTCCTTTGAATACAGGTGGACCCTCAACATTATGAGCCTGACCTACGCACAGTTTGGGTTACAACTGGAATTTTAACTTACGACTAAAACCTTGATTTATGGTTTGAGTGCTGGCCCCTTGTGCTTCCAGATGGTCTCCGATATAGCTTTAACGCTTAAAAAACTCTGGAAGGAAAATTACAGGATCTTGTGGGGTTAATCAGAAATTCTGGGCCAGTGTCTCTCCAAGACCCCAAGATCTCTCTGGGACAAAGTGTGAGCTAAAATTATATAGGAGAGAGACTCTGAAGGCAAGTGATCAACCTGAGTTACAGTCAGCCTTCAGGAATGAGTTGAGTTTTTAAGAGTTCATTGTACTATGTTAAATTTGCAAATGGTTTCTTCCCACTACAAGTTCCTCAAAAATCACTCTTGTTCTAAACTCCACCATGTACATTAGGTTTTTCTTCATGGAAGACCATAACTAATTATATTCGCTTAAATAAAAATCATGGGCAGCTGCAATCACTTTTTGATCTTTAAAACTACCTCTCTGAAGCTATTATTTCAAGTTTTAAAGACATTTGCTTTGACTGTCTCCCCTTCTTCCAATACTAGAAAGCAAAACAATAATGGGCTTCTGCTCATTTTTTGGTGGTGGTGCTAGGGGGTGAATCCAGGGCTCTGCCCATGGGAAGCAAATGCTCTACTACCAAGCTCTACCTTTGGCTCTCATTGAGTTAGTCTCAGTAAGTTGCCCAGGCTGGTCTGACTTGCAAACCTCCTGTCTCAGGCTCCCAAGTAGCCTGGATTATGGCTTGTGCCACTGCACTCGGGTTATCTGTTGCCTCCTGGGCAAAGGTATAGATACTTTGTTTCCAGATGTCTTGTAGAACACTCAAGAACCAGTTCATTTTTCCTACTGCCACTGCTCATCCCCATTTCTGCATCACTTTCTTTATTCTGGGGTGATTTGTTGGGAGGGGTCCTTCCAAATCTATTTGACCCCGTATGTACTTATGTCAACATGAGTTATAACATGAGTTCACATGGGTGGACTTACAATATAAATTAAGGGAAAGGCTTCCTCCTCAAAACCCTACAAAAATCTGCCCTGGAGTTACAGACTAGTGCAAAGATGGCACTAATGACTTTGGACGATGTGTCTACAGGGGAATATCCCGTTTCCTTTCAGCCTTTAACATCCCTTGGTTTCGTCATCTACAGAGCAAGGTTTCTAGTTCCTACATTGTTGGGCAGGCTGAATGAATCAGCATGGGAAAAGCACTTGTCATCTTTGTGATACAGAAGGTATGAGATAGATTACCAACCAGCTGCTTAGTCAAGAAATGGCAATTATGGGAGAAGGCACTGTATTGGCACTTGAAGGAAGTTACTCCTCAGAGACCTTATGCCTTCCAGTTTTGGGGACCACACTGCTCAGAAATGCAGTGTGTTTTCCATAGGCGCTGCAGGTGGAGTGTCCTGGGGAGAGAGCAGAGGTGAGAACAGCCCAGCGAGGGGAACCAGCAGCAGCGAGGTGTCTTCCAAGCTCTGGCTGCATCTCACAAACAGGATGCTGGCTGACAAGAAAGGGATACGAGCGTTGGATTGTTAGAGCTTTCCCACCCTCTAGTGGCCACCAGGATTGCTCTTCTGAAAACCCCAGTCTGGCCAAGATTGCAGTCGAGTATGCGTACACTTAATGTCTGGGTTAAAAAAAAAAAGAAAAAAAAAGCAGTTTGGCTTTGTTTTCTGTTTATGTAAAAAAAAAAAAAAAGGCATTAATGTTAAGAGAAACCAATGCTGTCACAATTTTAACCATCTAGTTCTCTGCTGAACAGGTGAACAGATTTCTCAAACAGCAGTTTTCACTAGAGGTAACAGTGAAGTCTGATCCATACTGCGGCTCTGTTCTTTCCTGCTCAAGCTCCTTATTTTTCTAATAGGTGCAGTAAAGCCTTTGATTAATCAGAACCCTCAGTTAACACGGTTTCCCTCTGCTGTGCTCTATTCTCAGGCAAAGTGGGGAAAAAAAATCACAAAAAATTATTCATGGGAGGTTTTACTTTAAAAATTGAATGGTTAAGTAGAAAAAAAATCTAGAAATTACATTTATATTGTAATTATGAATATACAGAAAATACATGTATATTTGGATAAGAGCTGAAAGGCAACAAAAAGTTTGAATATTCACGTGGTGGAATTGTGCACTATTTATATTTTCTACTTTATATGTATAGTTAACAAAGATCAAAAAGGGACAACGTGTAAACTCAGTACACACCTTACAATATTTTCTATTCTACTTTGATATGAACAGTAGAACTGAGTTTACAAGAAGCCTAAGGCCACTGTATCTTATTAAGACAGAAAGCAGTGTCTTAGGGAATACTCCCTGGGTTCTAAAATGGGAGGTTCCACAGCTGGGTGTGGTGCCCACGTCTGTGACACTAGCATCTAGGAGGCTGAGGATGCAAGTCTAATTGGGCAAGTTAGTGACTCAGCAATTCTTTTTTTTTTTTTTGAGACAGGGTCTCCCTTTGTAGTTCAGGCTGACCTTGAGCTCACTATATAGCTCAGGCAAGCCTCGAACTCAGCAATCCTCCTGCCTCTGCCTCCCGAGTGCTGGGATGACAGGCTTGAGCCACCACACCTGGTATTGTTTTATGTGGTTACCAGGGATCAAACCAGGGACCTTGCCCTTGCTATGCAGGGGCTGGAACCACTGAGCTATACCTCCAGCCCGACTCAGCAATTCTTAAAATATGTATGTTTATGAATTTTCATATGTATGTATTTTATATGCATATGTATACACATGTATAAATACATATTAATAACTGATTTGACACTACATTTATCAAAATGTTCCTTATCAGGGCCAGGAATGTAGTTCAGTTGTTCTGGCCTGCCTGGCAAAGAGAAAGTCCTAGTTCAATCCCTGGTTACACACACACACACACACACACACACACACACACACACACAATTTCCTTATTTAGTAGCATCAAAGTTTCACTGAACTATAAAATTCAACAGACCACAAAGTATAGGCTAAGTAACAACTCCTAAATGGAATCCTGATGAAACCAAATCTATATACTTAAAATACTGTTTATTTGTGATTTAACATTAATTAGCATAACATCTAAGAGCAGTATCAGATAACATTTATACATTTTCCACAGGACACAGAAGTTCATTGGCTCATTCATTATGTTAAAGCAAGTAAAGGGAGGCATTAGCAAAGGTGCAATAGTTTATGGTTGCTTTAAAAAATATTTATGCACATTGCATTCATTTAGATATATATATTTAAAAAGTTATGGAAAGGCATAGTTCACAGGTTACTGTTTCTACATACATTGTAACACAACATAAATGATGTAGAACGTAAAATAATCCTCCACTACACAACTAAGCATTGAAAATTTCCACTAAGAGATGAAAACACCGATCCAGTGGTCAGTGAGACTGCGGGGCACCCAGGCTCCACCTGACTGGGCAGCGCACAGACCTGCAGCCCTGCTGGGTGTGCACCGCGAGGAGCCTCCTGCATGCTCACCCACCCTGCAGGGCACTGCGGATATTTTTACCCATTGACCATCTGGGATCTTTGATTTTACATTGATTTGTGACACCACTTGAGAAAAAGGGGAAAATGCTATTAGGTCTAGGTTTAAATTTGTATTTACATTAGAAAGTTAACTGACAAAATTAAGAAAAATTATAAAAATCAAAGGTGGTAGTTTTCTTAGGGATTAGACCTACTAATTTCTTCTAGTGCTGCCCACTGAAGATAAACAACTTAGAAGGATCTGACCCTTTTAAAAATGAAGTATCAACGAAGGTAGTGATTTTGTCAGAGGAGCAGGATTTTAGGAATTTGGGACATGTTTTCAATATGTCATGCTATATATCTTATCACAAATAGGAGTTATGATCAAGTAAGATCTTTCACATCCCACGGTTTGTTCCCTTAGCTTTTCACCTTTCTTTCAATCTCTTCCTTCTCATTTGGTTACCTTATGAGATTTTCTTCAGTCACTAGCAGTACTAAGAGAAAAATACATTATAAGATTCAAATATGAGTCTAGATATACCTTTCATATGCTCTAACCCCCTTTTGATACCAAGTCCCTGGATTTTTGACTTAGAATTAAGTATACTCAGTACCAAGCAGTCTCAAATGTGCCCTACTGTTAAATGATGGCTAATATGCATATGACACTTTTATATTGAATGCTATACAAACATCTCAACATATAAAAATTGTTTTTACCAGAGTTAAACTAAATAACCCATGTTATATGTACAAAAATCCCCTTTGTTGAAAAATAAGGGGCTTTCTAAACTAATAAAAAAAGTTTGCAAAAATTATAGTTTATTAAAATGACCTTTTTTGGCAAATGAAATTACTTCAGGTGAGAAGATTTCATACTGAGTAAAATTTCAAACAAATCTTTTCTTAAAACTTTTTAAAAAATTATGTGCCAGTGTATACTAATGCTATAGATTTTTATCTTAGAAGCTTTTAAAGCATTCCATTAATGCCCATTGAAACAATGGGGACCCAAAAGATATAGTCAATAATCATAATTTTAAAAATCATAATATGATTATTAACTGAAGCAGGTGTAGAGAAATAAATATTCTCATTTGTTCCTTGGCAATTTCTTTCCAATAGATATTGTGGAGAAGTCCTGAAGTAATTCAGACAGGTATGTTTGTGGTGAACTATAATGCTACTTTATGAGAGCAGAGCTAATTAAAACTAGCAACTGTTTAAAAATTCAATGCCTTTTTTTGACATATAAAAAGAGATGAATTTCAAAGTTTTTTTTTCTCATATTTTTCTTTTAGTAAAACTTCTTCCAGTTCTTAAAGTCCAGTTTTCTACATACCCTCAATCTGATCTACCACTGTATATTAATGATCAATTTAAATGTGGTATTTAAATGTGCAATGTTACATTGCAGCAATTATAAAAAGATTTTAGTTAGGCTTCAACTTTTTCTTTTTTCTTGTTCTTTTTCAAAAAAGAAGGAGTGCGGAATTTCTTCTTTTTCTTAGATGGTGACTTCGAAGGTGAGCCATCAGGTGACAGGACCTCTTCAATTTTTTCTGGAGACTTGATGGTGATCTCGATGTTCTCCATGGTTGCACTGGTAGTTAATCTACTCACTTGGTTAGCAAGCTCGTCTTCAACGTCGTGCATATCGTCCTTGCCATTGACGACCATGACAGGCACTTCCATGGAGACGAAGCTCTTAGAAAATATCTCATGGTTTTCTATAAAAGGGGAGAGATTTTGTTTATTTTAGAAGTTAACATTTGTGTTTCATTTTGTAAAGCTGAAAGGTTTTAGCATGGCTCCAAAATGTTACTTTAATTCTGATGATGGATCATAATTTTCATAAACTACTATCATGAAGCTAATTTTCTTAAATGATATAAAGCGGATGAGAATAAAGTTGTTAAATGAAGGAGTAAAAGTTCAATTATTCTGGTCTGATTGCAAATCAAATCATCATCAATGGGAAGACACATATACTCTTTCAGTTCTGGGTCACTGGCAATCAGAACTAACAGAGATTTCACGCTGCTAGTTAAAGATGCATGACAAGTCAGTATTAACTCCACAAATTCTTAAAGCTATGGATTGCCAAAAATCTAGAGTAAACCAGTAGAAATGTTGATAAACATAGCATCATATTTGATAAGAAATACAAAATTACTGGGAGACTCAAGTAAAATCCATGGCAAACTCACTGTGACCAGTTCTTCAATTTCTTACATAAAAATGAATAACAGAGAGCAGCCTCTTGAGAGCACTCAGTAAATGCTATGGAAAATTCATTGAATACCTTCTAATTTTTCAGGGACATTTTGCGGTGACTGAGTTTGAGACTGAATTTGTGAAACAGATGAAGCGTCATCTGAGAGTAATTCTTGCTCAGCATCTGTTGGATAAGAGTTTTATTAAAAGCCATGCAAAATAAAACAAAGAAGCATATGATTTCAGGGAGGTTAGTGCATACATCCAATGTCTGCACACACACATGAAGATAAATTCTTCAGCTAGGAACTAAGCATGCTAACTATCACACGTATCAATAATTACGCACAGAGAGGAAATTAATACGCTAAAACTTCTGGCTCCTGAGAGTGATTTTACATATAAGATTACAAAGGAAGCATGGCTATTGGCAGCCCAGGCAAACAGTATGCACGCATTTAGCTTTTGCTCATGTTAGGAAACCAAAATATACCGAACAGCCAGATGAGAAGTATTATGAAGCCTCACCAATGCTGTGACATTAATGAGGCAAAATGCTTCCCTAAATTTTGGAATAATATCCCATTTAGTGATTCCTGGCAGAGCAATATTAGTGTGCTAACTAGAAAGCTCATAATGAATGTGGAAGAAATTATTTACAACATTATATATAAAAAATGATGGTTGTAGAGTACAATAGTTGTTACCTGGCATCTTTAGGCTTTCAAAAGAGATTAAAGAGGGACATTTTACAAAATATAAAAAAGAGAAAGCTTTCAACCTTAAACAAGTTTAAAATATGGCTTAGAATATTAAGTAGGGAGTTAGAATGATTTGCTTTTGTGACAAAGGCATAAACACATTGATTAAAATATTCCTTGGATAATCCTGAAGTCATCAGTTCCTCTTACAGGACATCCACCATTAAACAAAGAAACTTTTATATTTTTGGTGTTATCTGGAATCAAACTCAGGATCTTGTACTTGTGAGGCAGGTGCTAGAACCTCTGAGCTAAATCTCTAGCTCCTACCACGAAGAAACAGGCTTCTGTTTTGTTCTTGGTTAAAAAAAAAATTAACTGCATGTTGTAGATAAGCTAAAGGAGGTCACATATTTCTTCTTCTTTTTCTTCCTTTCTTTTTTTTTGGCAGTAGGGGGGACCAAAGTCAGGACCTTGTGCTTGCCAGGCAGATGTTGCGTCACTAAGCTACCTCCCTGGCCCAGGGTCACATATTTCTTACCTTCCACCCTGAAGTCCAGGTATGCTAGTATATGAGGAAGCCAGCTGTATTTGTAGGTGGCTCATGGACTGTCTGAAGCTTATCCAAAGACCCAAGACTAAGAACAGATGCTAGAAAGGACCTCTTATTTTAGAGCAGTGATGATGAACCCTGTAGAGCTCTCAGCGATAAACAGCCAGCTGCAGCACATGTGCCATAGGTTTGTCACCACTGGCCTAGAGAAAGGGAGCTAGTATTCACTCGGCTACGATGTTTTCATGAACAACTCCTAACTGTACTCTAAGAAACAACTTACTAAGAGTTCCACAGTCAGACAATTGTGTTAAGGTGTGCATGTGCTAAAGGAAAGTCACAAACTTCTAGCAGTGTAAATTTCTTCTGGTACCAGGGATCACACTTTTCTTTGCTAGCAATGAAAAGCTATTAAAGAAAAGCTAGCATTCAGACTGCTGAAGAACAACTTTCTTTGTGTGTTAAGATAGACAGTAGTTCCTGGTATTTCAGTCTCACCTATACTTAGCAAAGAACTGAGAGAGATGAGAATAGAACAAGTGCATACAAAAAAGGTATTATTATTCTTCTCACTATGTAGTTCATGCTAGTGTTGAAATCACTATGCAGCCCAGGCTGACCTCCAATTCATGGTGTTCCTCCTGCCTCAGTTTCTTGAGTGCTGGGATTAGAGGTGTGTGCCACAATGCCTAGTTTATAAAAGCTATATTTTAAAAAACTTGAACTTCTAATCACCCAACTAGAGGTGCTCTAGTGTTATCGGTGTGTTATGCCCAGGCTTATTTCGAAAGCTAACTAACCTTCTAGGCCCTGTTGTTTCCGTTCGATTGTCTTCTTGTATTCTTCAAGTTCTCCTTCTGTGAGATGACTGAACGGGTTAGGAGGAGCTGGCGGGCCAAGATCATCATCTTCAAATTGCATTGTCTTACAAGGAAAAAAAATTCAGATCTGTTATCAAGAGTTCTACTTGAAACTATTTACACACATTCACATACATAAACAATGTTCACACTTCCTCACTTCACCAGAATGTAAGGAATTACTAAGTAACTGTTTTGTTTAAAATACACTTATGATATTAATGCTCTTGAACTACTAATCCAATGGACTAAAACTGCTATGATGTTTTCCTTAACGAGCATGTGCAAGTACATTTTAATTACTTTTTTCCCCCTTTTTTATGTTCTGGGATCTAACCTGGAGCTTTAAGCATGCTAGGTAGGCACTCTGCCACTAAATTACATCCCAGTTTTTTTTTTTTTTTTGGGGACAGGATCTCGTTTTGTAGCTCAGGCCACACTTGAACTCACAGCAATCTTCCTACCTCTGCCTCCAAGTGCTGGGATTACAGGTGTGAGCCACCATGCCCAGCATTGCGGTATGTGGTTACCAGGAATTGAATTTGGCCAGGCAGATGCTGGAAACACCTAGCTAATTCCCTGGCTCTCTATCCTAGTTTTTAATAATCATTCTTAAAACTAAGACAAACTAATAGATTCAAATAGCTATGAACTATTTTGAACAAAACACAAGCCTTAAAAATAACACTATGAAATGACTTTCAGTTTGTTAGGAAAATAAACATGTTTATATTTCCTAGGAAAGAAATTACTGAAATTTTCAGTTATTCCTGGTAGGTCAAATCCATGCACTTTTTTTTTTTTTTTTTTGAGACAGGGTTCTCGCTTTATAGTTCAGGCTGGCCCTGAGCTCACTATGTAGCCCAGACAAGCCTCAAACTCAGCAATCATCCTGCCACTGCCTCCCGAGTGCTGGGATTACAGGTGTGAGCCACCAGGCCCAGCACTGTGGTATGTGGTACTGATTGCTGCTGGGTGTGAGTCACAATGCCTGGTAATGTTGTATGTGGTTATCAGGGATCAACCGAGAGATCTTGTGTTTGCTAGGCAGGTGCCGGAACCCATTGAGCTTAAATCTCCAGCCCCTTCATGCCCCTTTTTTTGATCCACCCTCAAATCCTGCTTAAAGACACAGTAAAGAAACAGGAGAAAAAAGTTATAAAATGTTAAGGGCAAATAAGTGGGGGCAGAGAAAGGATGAGAAATGTTAGCACAGTTCTAGAAGATGGAAACAGAAAATGTGGGTTGCAAAGCTGAGAGAGTTGAAGCCTTGGGCCCACAGAGAAGGATGCTGATGAGGCCAGCTCACTACTCTGCAGAGGCTGGGAAGCCGCAGAAAGTACAGGCATTAGGTACTGTACAAGATGCTGGTGAGGCAAAGCTGCAAATGGATAATTTAAAGGTCTATATGACAAGAAGACAGATTCCCAGGTCTCCTTTCATGCTCCACACTGTCAAGCCTTTACTTCTTGTTCATTTCTGGAGAAGACACAGGTTGCTTCTTCAGAAAACTCTGTGTAGGGGACAGAGAACCCAACTAAGGCTCTCAGGATAATGGAGAAAGATCGAAGAATTCTTCTCTGGGTAAATTACATGGTCTCAGAGAAAAGAACTGCAGACAGTAATGCTTGGAAACTCCCCAGGGAAACAACTACTCTGTCCTATCACCCTCCAGTGAAGCTCACCAGGCCTTGAACTCTACACACCCAGGGCTTTGAATTAGTTTTTAGCATCTCAGTCTTCAATATAAATACACAGTACAGAATACAAGAAAGTGTCCAACATGGGTGAGGAGATCAGAATCAAAGAAAAAGAGAACTCAGAAGAGAGAAAGACAATAAAAGCATCTAAAGAGATCTGATTCTCTTAGAGCAATAAGAAAAAATATTCTATTCATGAAATAAAGATTAAGATCAAGATATTATTTAAAGTGGAACATTCAGAGTATAAAAATTTTTTTAAATTAAAAAAGTCAGTGACTGGAGATTTGGCTCAAGTGGTACCAGGCCAACCTTGGATGCACAAGGGCCTGAGTTCAATCCCTGGTACTGCCAAAAAAAAAATTTAAAAAAGTTAACACCAAAGGAGATTAAGTACAGAAGTCAGAAAATAAAATAACATCTTCCTGGAAGATAAAGACACAGATGTGTAAAGTAGTAGAGACAAGAAAAAAACTACAGGCTCAAAGAGATCTAATTAACAGGATATAGCGAAAAAAAAAAGAACCTGAGAAAAAAAATTGAAGAAATGCTTGAAAAAAATAAATTCCCAGAAATGAAGGATACAACTTTCCAGCATGGAAGGGGCTACTAAATGATAAGAACAAAGGTTACAAAGGGACTCAATGCAAAGCACATGGTTGTAAAATTTCAGAACAGGGCCGGAGGGTTAGCGCAGTGGTTCTGGTGCCTGCCTCGCAAGTGCAAGGTCCTGAGTTCGATCCCTGGTAACCACATACAATGCTAGGCGTGGAGACTCACGCCCACCAGCAGTCAATACCACATACCACAGTGCCGGGCATGGTGGCTCACGCCTGTAATCCCAGCACTCGGGAGGCAGAGACTGGAGGATTGCTGAGTTTGAAGCTTGCCTAGGCTACATAGTGAGCTCAGAGCCAGCCTGAACTACAAAGCAAGACCCTCTCTCAATAAAAAAAAAAAAAAAAAAAAATTCAGAACAGCAGGGATGTAGTAAAAGTCTTTACAAGGTGTAGTGCTGATTTATACAAATGTTCAGGAATCACAATGCACTCCTATTTCTCAAAAAGAAATTTTAGGACTAACAACAAAGATCTGTTTTTCATATTTGGGAGTAAAATTATTTCCAAATTAAAATTCTATACCCACTATATGGACATTTGAAGGTAGAGTACAGGCATATCAGACTGTCACTCCTATATATTGTTCTCAGAGAGCTGTGCTTTCTGATAAAAGAAAATCAAGAAAGAAAGAGTCACATACAGAGAGCAAAGGCTGTCAAGTAGACAAGGGGAACAGGTATCCCCAAGATGAGCCCATGCAGCTGAATTTAAGAACTACCAAGCCCGATCTGGATTAGAATGACTATGGACTAGAATAGAGAGGTTATCTGTGACCTCTGATCCTATGGAAAAGAACGTTGAGAGGGACTTTACAATTCTGTTGAAAAGTCTGTGAAGAATTAAGGAATTGCACTTAAAATACTGAGCCAATGGAAAAGGGAGGCAATTATTAACTCAATGGGGGGGGGAATTATATACAAAAGGAAAAAAATCATGGATACTATGTGGCTCAGCAACAAACATGATAAACAGTATGAACACTGACAGATGACTTAACAAAAGGAAAACAAAAATGAACAAACAAATTTGTGGCACCAAAGCCCTTGCTCATAGAATGGAGACAGGGCAAAAAGGAAGGACTGTGTAAAATGGACTGAATCTTCATCTTCCATAAGGTCACTACTGCTTTTAATGTAAAATCAACTTTTTCCTGCATTTTCCCATCTCTCAAACGGGGAATTATAACTGATGGCTGCTTTTTTTTTTTTTTTGAGACAGGGTCTCGCTTTGTAATTCAGGTTGGCCCTGAGCTCACTATGGAGCCCAGGCAAGCCGCCACGAACTCAGCAATACTCCTCTCTCTGCCTCCTGAGTGCTGGGATTATAGGCGTGAGCCACCACGCCTGGCACTGTGGTATGTGGTATTGATGGCTGGTGGGCATGAGTCACCACGCCCAGCATTCTATGTGGTTACCGGGATTGAGCTCAGGACCTTGCGCTTGTGAGGCAGGCACCGGACCTACTGAGCTAAATCTCCGGCCCCAACTGATGGCTGCTTTTACAACATAACCCGGTAGTGTTTTCTTTTGGTGTTATGTAAAGTAGTGACACTCGGCAATTTGTTAAATATAATTGAGGTCTAAAACTGATCAACCCAGTGAAAAATGATTATAAAGATGCTATTTAAAAACTTCAAGGGCCTGGAGATTTAGCTCAGTGGTTCTTGTGCCTGCCTAGCAAGAGTAAGGTTCTGGTTCGATCTGGTAACCACATACAACAATACTGGGCCTGGTGACTCACACCCACCAGCAATCAGTACCACATACCACAGTGCTGGGCTTGGTGGCTCACGCCTGTAATCCCAGTATTTGGAAGGCAGAGGCAGGAGGATTGCTGAGTTCGAGGCTAGCCTGGGCTAGACAGTGAGCTCAGGGCCAGCCTGAAGTACAAAGTGAGACCCTGTGTCCAAAAAAAGAAAAACCAAAAAAACAAAAAAAAAGAACCAAACACAAACAAACAAAAAACCCACTTCAAGGTAAAACTCTGGAAGCAATGAAAAGAACATGAAGTCCTTTCTCCCTTGCCCTGGAAATTAGGAATTAAAGGTTACATTTTAAAAAAATTTTTTTCAGGCCGGCCCTGAGCCCACTATGTAGCCCAGGCTCAGCAATCCTCCTGCCTCTGCCTTCTGACTGCTGGGTTTACAGGCATGAGCCACCACACCTGCCATGGTTGTGTGTGGTACTGGGGATCAAACTCGGGACCTTACGCCTGCCAGGCAGATGCTGGAACCACTGAGTTAAATCACCAGCCTAAAGGTTACATTTTAAGTCTTATGAACTACTTGACTTTTAAACCTGAATTTATGTTAATCCTAGTAAAAATGATTAATTTTTAAAAAGCAAGCTGTAGAGAAGATCCAAAACAACAGTTATGTTACTTCAGACTTACAGATGGAGGTTTATCCACAACAATTCCAGCAAGCAATTGAGATTGTGGTCCTGCTGTTTTCAAGTCATATCGGTTTTGCTCTCGAATCTGAAAAAATAAGCTCTTGGGAGCAACTGTGAAGATGACTTTTGTTTGCTCTGTTTGTACAAGCTTATTATTTGACACTTAGGCAAGAGTCTCTTCTTACCTCACTTCCATACTGACCCCCTCACCATCCTAAGACTGCTGCCCTTCTTGGCATGTGATTTCCTAGTGTCTTCCACTGCTAACTGATTTGCCTCTAATACCAAGCCTCCTTAGGCCAGAAATATGTTTAATGCTTCTTCCTTATGCAGTCTGCTCACCAATGACTAGCACAGAGCTAAAGATACTCAATACAAGTGGAAATTATCCAATTAAATTCTTCTGTATTCAACTCCTACATATGACATTAATCAAGTTTAATCACTAATGATTTAAATATAAAAGAGGATGAAATGCCTCCTCTGGCCACAGAGGACAATGTCTTACCTTGTTTCTTTTTTCTAGAACCTCATTTGGGTTTGTGTTTAAAGGAACAAACTGATTGGGATCTTCAATTTTGATAGGTGTTCCACTGCTAACTTTAGAAGAATCCTCTGCTTTCATCCACTAAAGAAAAAGAAGCACAGAATGAAGCTTTGTGTTAAGGGAATATTAAGAGGTGTTCAATAGCTGTTTATAGTTTTACAAAGGAAAAATATAAGTTTTATAGTTTTTTTTTTTTTTTTGAGACAGGGTCTCGCTTTGTAGTTCAGGCTGGCTCTGAGCTCACTATGTAGCTCAGGCAAGCCTCAAAGTCAGCAATCCTCCTGTCTCTGCCTCCCGAGTGCTGGGATTACAGGCGTGAGCCACCATGCCCGGCACTGTGGTATGTGCTATTGATTGCCGGTGGGCGTGAGTTTCCACGGCCAGCATTGTATGTGGTTACCGGGGATTGAACTCAGGACCTTGCACTTGCAAGGCAGGTGCCAGAACCACTGAGCTAACCCTCCAGCCCCAAGTTTTATAAGGGAAAAATATATCATACTTTTGTTTTTTGAGACAGGGTCTCGCTTTGTAGTTCAGGCTTGGCCTGAGCTCACTTTTTAGCCCAGGCAAGCCTCGAACTCAGCAATTCTCCTGCCTCTGCCTTCTGAGTGCTGGGATTACAGGTGTGAGTTACCAAGCCTGGCATTGTGGTATATGCTTACTGGGATTGAACTCGGGACCTTGAGCTTGCGAGACAGACGCCAGAACCACTGAGCTAAATCCCTGGCCCAAGAGACAAGAAATCTTATGGACTAAAGAAAAAACACTTTGACACCTAAGCATTTCTATATTGAATGTTATTGGTTTATTGATAGGATAAACCACTTTTGAATAGCTAAAGACAATTTGTTTCATGGTAAGTGCTTCAAAACTAGGTCAAATCTGATTCTAAAAAGAAAAAACAAGCCACCTCTCTACCTATAAGATCTTGCACAATGGTAACTTACATAGAGTAATTCATGTAATCTTGGCACATTTTGGGGTTAACTTTTATAGTTCTAATTTGAAATACAGTATTAAAGTACACAGAAATCATGAAGTGGGCCAGAACTAAGCTTGAGCCAGACTGTCAACAGTCAAACTCTGACATTACCATTAGAAATTAGGTATTCTTGGGCCGGAGATTCAGCTCAGTGGTTCCAGTGCCTGCCTCTCAAGCGCAAGGTCCTGAGTTCAATCCCGGTAGCCACATACAATGCTGGGTGTGGTGACTCATGCCCACCAGCAATCACCACCACATACCACAGTGCCAGGCGTGATGACTCATACCTGTAATCCCAGCACTTGGTAGGAAGAGGCAGGAGGATTGCTGAGTTCGAGGCTGCCTGGGCTACATAGTGAGCTCAGGGCCAGCCTGAACTCCAAAGCAACACCCTGTCTCAAAAAAAGAAATTAGGTATTCTCATCTATTAGGTAAGGAGAAAAATAGCACCTGTCTTGTATTAGAATTAAATGAGATTATTCACGTGCAGCACAACAGTACTTCAAAGTTGGTACTTGATAAATGATATTATTTTTAATATTATAATTTACTTTCTTAATAATTCAGACATAGATCAACTCATGAATAACTAGGCAAAATATTTAGTCAAGGTAAACTGTGAAAAGAGCAGCGTACTGTGATCTTGGTCCTGGGGCTAGTCTCCCCATTGCGAGACTCCTCAGGCACGTTTACTTTCATGTATGTGTTGGGCGAGTTCAGCCATCTTGTTTTCTCACGCTGCTGTCTCTGTGCCATGTACTTGAGAGGAGAGAGTGGCACTGTGTCGTCTTCAAAGGAAAAAGCCGTCACAGTTGCTGGGATTTCCACATCGCTCTTGTGTCGAGGCTTCTCTCGAATGAGAGGATGCCGGTAAGCATAGCCTGTTCTATACCCCTGAGGAAGGGAAAGCCACATTTGAAGCAATCTAATCTGTACCGACACAACATGTGGAGCTTATTTCTTCAAATGATTCAAAAAGACTCTTGTTGGAAAGCTAAACGAAAACATCTTTTGAAACCCTACTATAACCTCTATATAACAGGAGAGTTGAAATTAAGCAAATTTAAGGTCTGCTTAAAAGGGAGTCCAGCTGGCATTCCAATTTCCACTCATAGAACTGTCCTGACAAAGGTAATTTCTAAAGTGCTGACCAGAAAAATTTCCCTACCTAAAACACAGTTTCTGGGAAACCAAATCTCAGTGTTCGTTTAAGTCTTTGTCCCTGGTCCTGAAGGCAGTGTGCCTTTTGACTGTTGTTGGAAGAGGACAAAATCTAAGACAAGATGACACTGTAGTTCAGTGGTACCATGCTTACCATGCTTACCGTGCTCACCTAGCCTGAGGCCCTAGCTCTGCAAAGAAAAGCAAAAGCTGAGCACAGTGGAATACACCAGCAATCCTTGCTCTTGGGAGGCTTAGGTTAGAGGATCCCAAGCTCAAGTCCTACCTGGACAGCTCAGTGAGCTGCTATCTCAAAAAATAAGAAGTTAAGAGAGCTGGTGACATAGTTTAGTGTGAAGGCCCTGGGTTCAATCTCTGCTATTACTACTGCCACACACATGCTCCTATACATGCATGCATGCACATACACACATATCAAAGAAAAAAAAATATTTGCCAAATTGTACATCTGCTAAGACATTAACATCCAAATATAAAGGAACTATTTCCAAGATTTAGCTATTACAAATTAAACTGATATTAAACTGATATTATACAAATTAAACAAATATAAACATGGGTGTACATAGTCACTGTGATATGATTCTTTTAACTCTTTTATGTACATACCTAGCAGGGGAATAGCAGGGTCAAATGGGACCTTGAGTCCTAGTTTTTCGTTTTTCCAAGACAGGGTCTCACTTTGTAGCTCAGGCTGGCCCTGAGCTCACTATGTAGCCCAGGCAGGCCTTGAACTCAGCAATCCTTCTGCCTCTGCCTCCCCAGTGCTCGGATTACAGGCATGAGCCACCACATCCAGTTTGAGTCCTAGTTTTTTTAAGGAATTTCCACATTGGCTGCACCAGGCTACATTTCCATCACCAGTGGAAAAGGGTTTCTTTCTCCTTATAATCCCTGTTGGTTGATTTCTTGATAGCAGCCATTCTTTCTAGAGTGAAAATAGTATCTCTCGAATGACCAGCGATATTGGACATTTCTTCATATGTTTCTTAGCTGCCTTTCCTTCTTCATCTGAAAAATATCTGTTCATTTCAATGCCCATTTTTTGAATTGTGTCTTTAAATTGGAAGGGGGATGATTTTTTAAAGTTATTTATATACTCTAGATAGTAGTCCTTTGTCTAAGAAACAACTGGTAAAAATTTCTTCCAACTTGCAGGTTGTCTTTTTGCTCTGTTGGTGGTTTTTCTGATCATACACAAGCTTTTTAATAAGATGAGATCTCATTTGTTAATTTCTTCTGCTAGTTCCTGTGCTGCTGAGGTTTTGTTCATAACATCTTTCCTTATGCCAATGTCTCCAAGGGTTCTACCTAACCTATTTTCTAGCAGTAGACTGGATAAAGAAGATGTATTTTAAAAAATAAAAAATGATGGGCCGGAGGATTAGCTCAGTGGTTCCAGTGCCTGCCTTGCAAGCGCAAGGTCCTGAGTTCGATCCCCGGAAACCACATATAATGCTGGGCATGGAGACTCATGCCCACCAGCAATCAATACCACATACCACAGTGCCGGGCATGGTGGCTCATGCCTGTAATCCCAGCACTCAGGAGGCAGAGACAGGAGGATTGCTGAGTTCGAGGCTTGCCTGGGCTACATAGTGAGCTCAGAGCCAACCCGAACTACAAAGCGAGACCCTGTCTCAAAAAAAAAAAATAAATAAAAATAAAAAATAAAAAATGAAAGGGAATATTAGCCATAATGAATGATAAATTTGAGTCATTTATACTTAAATGGATGTATCTTGAGGACATACTCATAAGTGAAATAAATAGTACATAGATGTGTAAATACCGTATCTTTTCTCTAGTATGAAAAACTGAAGGTATAAATGAATGTCAAAATGTATGATAGGCAGTGAAATAGGAAGAAAATGTTCAAAAGGAAAAAGGGTGAGTAGGGGAAATTAAAGAAGGGAAAGAAAAAAGTCTGATGGTTAAAAAAGAAACAGGGCAGGGGAATGGGTAAAAATGAGAATCAAGATGTGCCATGTACAGGTACAAATTCTCAATCAGAATGTGATCATAGTGTATATATAAAATGTACCAATAAAATCGGTTTTTTAAAAAAGAAAGTTTTGGGCCAGAGATTTAGCTCAGTGGTTCTGGTGCCTGCCTAGCAAGCACAAGGTCCTGAGTTTGATACCTGGTAACTATATAGAACAATATTAGGTGTGGTGACTCATGCCCATCAGAAATCAGTACCATATAACACAATGTCAGGCATGGTGCATCCCACCTGTAATCCCAGCACTTGAGAGGCAGAGGAAGGAGGACTGCTGAGTTCGAGGCTTGTTTGGGCTACATAGTGGGCTCAGAGCCAGCCTGGACTACAAAGTGAGACCCTGTCTCAAAAAAAGGAAAAAAAAGAGAAAAGAAAAAAAGAAAGTTTTCAGAGAATGTTTGTGTGGACAAGGTTGAGATACAGGAAAAAAGAAATTTACTTTGTAATTATTGAAAGCTATATGGTTGTCAGAACCTGCTGATAGAAAGCATAATATGCTAGATAAGACATGGGAAAGGCAAAAGCTTAAGGTGGGGAGGACTGAGGCTTAATACTAGAGAAGATAGGAGTGATTGTGGCTGAGCTAAGTACAGGAAATTAAAAACTTTGGAGAAGGAACTTTTGTATTTGGAAAGAAAAAAGACATATGGTGTTATGCTTCATGCTTAGATATCGATGCCTAAAATCCTTATATGGTCATAGGTGGCTTTTCAGAGGTGACTGAATATTGTGTGTAATGCTAGGATTAAGAGTGTATGATTGGGCCAGGGATGTAGCTCAGTGGTACAGTGCCTGCCTGGCAAGCAGAAGGTCCTGAGTTCAGTCTCCAGTACTTTAAAAAAAAACGAGTGTGTGATTAGTAAATCAGTACTCTGGTTTGGCACCCTCCTATTCCTGGTAGTCTAGATAAGATAAAAGGGACAGAAAGATAGAGTTAAGGTTTCTTTGTTGCTTTGTCACCTTGAGTCTGCTATGAACTCTTTTTTCTACTGTGATTTCTCTCTGTCATGTATCACTCTGCCTGAAGCCTGCTGATTGTGGACTAAAACATCTACAAACTCTGAGCTAAATATATGAGTGTATATATAATTCATATATATTTTGAAGAAATACCTGTACTTTCATGTTCACTGCATTAGTCATAATAGCTAAGATAAAGAATCAACCTAATAAGTGACTATGAAACCTGATAAAATAAACAAAGAAAATGTGGCATAAATATATAATGCTATGAATGCCAGGCTTGGTGGCTCAAACCTGTAATCCCAGCACTTGGGAGGCAGAGGCAGAAGGATTGCTGAGTTTGAGGCTTGCCCAAGGTACATAGTGAGCTCAGGGCCAGGCTGAACTACAAATGAGACCCTGTCTAAAAAAAACCCAAAAAACAAGAAACTAAAAACAAAGAAACACACACACACAAAGCTATGTCATACAGCTTTAAAAAGAAGGAAACTCTGTCATGCATGACAACATGGATGAGCCTGGAGATTACATTAAGTGAAAAAGGCCAGGCACTGAAAGACAAATACTGCATGATATCACTAACATATGCAAGCTAAAAATATTGAACTCATAAAGTAGAATGGAATACTGGTTACTAGGGAGTAGGGGAAGGGAGAAGTTAGTGGAAGGAACTGTGATGCAGGGGTGAGTAATGAGGGGGTAAAGAAAAAATGTGATAGTAATAGAAAAAGGAAACAAAGCTTATGTATTTAGGGGGTGGGGGGTTGTGGGGTGGGTAGGGGAATGGAATAAATGAGAAATTATATCATATACTGGTACACATTCCCAATATTGAGTGTGATCATGATGTGTATATACAAAGTACCAATAAAGATAAAAAAAAATTTCAGTTAAAACAGGAGAGTTCAGTTGAAGAGATATTCTGTACAATATAGTGGCTATAATTAATGAAAATGTACTGCATTCTTGTGAGAAAAAACCACTGGCATATCTCATGTTTGATTCTTAAAAATGTGGTTCAATTGTATCAACATGCCTTTGAACTCTTATTCTGGAGAAGAAATATTATTTTTGAAAACAAAGGAAAATATTAAGTATCAGCTCTTGAATCTGAGGACATGAAATCCAAGTGTATGTTCAACTTTTTCACCTACCAAATTATCCAGAGTCCTCATCAGTCCTTCAAATTCAACTTCTCCAACCTTCCATTTCTGTTGGGAACCCATGTTTACACCTCCTCCTCCAGCTGCTGCTATAGTGTGAGTGAATGCTTTATACTTCTGAAGATCCAGGACAAACAGATTGTCTACTCCACCTGAGCCTGCTAATGCCTGCACCTGCAACCAACAGGAACACATACAGACACACAAAACTGGAAAGACTGTTAATGACTATTTTACTTTCAAAAATTTTAATGTGGCAAATATCCATAATACTTATTTGGGCTACTAACAATGACAAAGTAATACTTTCAGGCAAGTAGGCAGTCAAAATATCTTTTTTTATCTAGCTGAAAAAACCCCCCATCTTCCAGGACTCTAGTCGTCCTGCTGGAAAACACATTTAGACACACATCTTTTAAAAATATTTCCAGCAACTGAGTTCTCTTGCCAAATTTTAAAGTTCTTTTCTTGACACTTTCCCATGACTATCTTAACATTTTTTGCTGAAAGGTATAATTTTAAAAGGAATACAGGGACATTTGAATTTAAGAATATTTAGACAGAAGTTGTCAGGTTTATTATTATTATTATTATTATTATTATTATTTTTGAGACAGGGTCTCACTTTGTAGTTTAGGCTGGCCCTGAGTGCACTATGTAGCCCAGGCAAGCCTCCAACTCAGCAGTCCTCCTGCCTCAGTCTCTGGAGTGCTGGGATTATAGGCATGAGCCACCAAGCCCTGGTGTCAGCTCATTATTTTAAACCGTTTGTAGCCCCATTTGAGAAGAAAGACCATTAAAGCAAAGAAGAAGTTGGTTAAGACAAGGTACACTTGGCAGAAAAGTGGTTTTTTTCACCTTTTTGGTGACACTTCCAACTGATTATTACCACTTGCTTTAAGAGAATCTCATTGCTTTTCTTTAAGAGGGAAATTAGACTTATATACATTCACCTTCTCTGAGAAAAAATAATTAATAAATATCAAGTCTACTGAAGAGGCTATGGAACTGTTATGAACTGAAGGAGTTCATAAAACTTCTGGCCCTAGTCTTTGTTTTTTTACAAAAGTGGCTACAATGCATTTGATTCTTGAGGACTCGTGGCTGCTTTTGTTTCTCAATTAGCACTAAACTAGAAAGTGAAAACAGAAAGGAGGATTGTGGGAAAAATTATGCTTATTATGGCACTTAGAAATTAGGCATATGAATTTTAATGTCCTCTCCTCCTATTTTCAGTTCAAGAGACAACTCAGTTGACAAGCCTTTTTACTTTAGTAGAACTTCTCTTAAAAGGCAAAACAAAAAGCCACTTACCAATAGGTTTTGGAAATGCATAAACAAAATTCAACTTAATGGGGAAATAGCAAAGCAATAAAAGGAGTCATTTTTCCTACCTGAATCTCACAGGCTATCTGCACATTAAAAATATAATGAAAAGCCTCTTCAACTGTTTCTCCAAGTGCTATCACTCCATGATTCCTGAGTACCAGCACCTAAAATAGAATCCCCAGAGCAATCACTTTAAATAACTGGCATAGCTCACACTGTTTTTATCAACAGCAAGAGCAACAAAAATAGCTCCTGAGATACAGACTCTTACTACACACCTTACAACTTGGCCCTAGAACTTTCTGTAGTTGAATTCTTTCCTCTTGTTCATCAAGTGATCCCTGGTAGTCATAATAGGCGATGTCTCCCAGGATAAGGGACTCTTGAGAAATCGGAAGGATCCCGTACTTCATGGAGGATACCTATTCAATTGGGTCCATACCAACAAAGCACATTAGGTTACTACACACATGCTCTTCTCTTTTTTTAACTACACTTGTTTTCATAGGGATCGATTCTTTACATAGCTCAGGAAGCACAGTATCCACAACTGCAGCCCACGCCCACTTTAGTTCTTTAATTCTTCCAGGAGGAAAAAGGAGCTCAGGGAATACAACTCAATTTACATGTGATGTTAAATGTTATGACAGAAGTTTTGTTCTAAAAACTCAATGACCCAATTTTAAACTGATTACTTTTGAATCTAAATGCTATCTCTCCAGTTGGTTCCTACAATGGTGGCATTTGGCCTGAACCTTTTGCTGTCTGGTTAGTTATGAAGAGGATTAATATTTTAAAAATGACTTTGAATGGCAGGGTCTGAAGGAATGTAGATAGTAAAGCAGCATGTTGGGAAAGTCATGAACAGGATACATTTTTCAGAGTCATTATTGCTTTGGCCTCTCACTGACTTACAGCTGCTGTAGCAAGGGTGTGGATGTGTATCACACACTTAACATCAGGACGTGTAGAATAGATTGCAGCATGGGGACTGAATCCTGTATGGTCAATTTTCAAATTAGTACTTCCCTGGTCAACCACTTCTCCTATAATATTGACTTTCACCTGGAAAAATCAGAAAGACATGTTCAATTGTTATAAATGTATCAAATTTTATCTGTGTTCCACAAGCTAAGCAGGAAGTGGTAAACTGTCATGGAAAAGATCATAGAGCAAATATTTTTTACTTTCTCAGGTTCTGTTGAAAGAATTTTCACATTGCCATGGCAATACAAAGGCAGCCAAAAACAATTAGAAAAATGGGGCCTGGTGTGGTGGCTTATGTCTACAGTCCTACCACTCTGGAAGCCTGAGGCATGAAGATCACAAATTAAAGCTCAGTCCAGGAAACTTAGTAAGATCTTGTCTCAAAATAATAAAATAAAAATGTGAAGATGTAAATGAGTTCTAGAATGTATGATCAATTGTGTGAAATAGGAAATATTCAAAGGGAAAAGGGTAGGGGAAAGTAATGAGGGGAAAGAATAAATATGATTTAAAATAAAAAGAATAAAAAAAGAAAAAGAAAGCATATGTATTAGGGGATATGAGTAAAAATGAGAATTAACTTGTGTCATATACTGGTACAAATTTCCCAAAGTTGAGTGCGATCGTGAGATGTATGTAAAATGTACCAATAAATAATTCAATTTAAAAAATGGCTGAGTACTATAACTCAGTGCAAAAGTCCTGAGTTCAACCTTCATTACCAAGAAAAAAAAAAAAAACTACAACTTTTTTCCTATACAGATTTAGAAACCACAAAGTCTGCAACAAAAACTTCATATTGAGCAAGAAGCAGGGTTTCCTAAAAACTGAGGAACTTCAGCTTCTCACAGGGGATTTTGACAAATTTAGCATTTTCTGAAACAGATGGAAAATTTCATTAACTAATATTATAGCACCCAGTGTAGCTTCTGCTGGTCTATGATTTGATGTCAGTGGATAGGAAGACAATCATGGAAAAGAGAAAAGGCTACTTCAGATTCTATACTCACAGGAACTAAACAGTTTGAATTTAGCTATAAAATACAAAGACTGTATGTTTGACTTTAAAAGGGTTCCAGAATATAGGGGACGTAAAAAATAAAACGATTCCCTTCAAAACATAAATAGGTTAACTGATGTTAATTCCAACTCACTGTTTCCTTCAACTACTGTTTTACTTGAACTCTAAAGCTTTTCTTAAAACTCAACATAATTTTCCAGACTCTTTATTGTTCACTAATGTTTTTTTCATCCATACCTTTTTTTTTTTTGAGACAGGGTCTCACTTTGTAGTTCAGGCTGGCCCTCAGCTCACCATGGAGCCCAGGCAAACCTCGAACTGAGCAATCCTCCTGTCTCTGCCTCCTGAGTGCTGGGATTACAGGTGTGAGCCACCACGCCTGGCCCATACCTTCTTGTTCCATTCTATGCTAAAAATTAAAAACTGTCAGGAAAACACAAGGGAGATCAGAAAAAGTAACAGAGGAATGAAAATTATACCAAATTGGAAGCTGTGGCTTCAGAAAAAGATAGGCCTCTGGGAATTATTATAATGTGGTCTTGCTCCTTACTTATTCTTACCTGGAAGAAAGAAAAGAACAATAGAGGCTCACTTCAAAGAACACATATTTTTCAGTGTTAATGTGAAGAGCAATAATTGTCAGTGATCTATGGGACAAAACAATAAAATAAAAATTCTAGGTCTGTGATTTGAACCTTTTCCTAAAAGTTTCCTTCCATTTTCAAATACTTACTAAAAAACGGAATACTATTTTCCCATTTTTTAAAGGTTAAGTGTAGCTTTTTTTTTTTTTTTTTTTTTTTTGGAGACAGGGTCTGCCTTTGTAGTTCAGGCTCACTGTGTAGGCCCAGGCAAGCCTCGAACTTAGCAATTCTCCTGTCTCTGCCTCCTGAGTGCTGGGATTACAGGCGTGAGCCACCACACCCGGCACTGTGTTATGTGGTATTGATGGCTGGTGGGCATGAGTCACCACACCCAGCATTGTATGTGGTTGCCCCGGATCAAACTCAGGACCTTGCACTTGCAAGGCAGGCACTGGTACCACTGAGCTAACTCTCTGGCCCAAGTGTAGCTTTTATAATTTTTTTTTTTTTTTCTTGAGACAGGGTCTCGCTTTGTAGTTCAGGCTGGCTCTGAGCTCACTATGTAGCCTAGGCAAGCTTCGAACTCAGCAATCCTCCTGTCTCTGCCTCCTGAGTGCTGGGATTACAGGCGTGAG
>PVIC010000504.1:42415-120464 GCA_004025085.1 Thryonomys swinderianus | reverse complement strand
ACCCTGTCTAAAAAAAAAAAAAAAAAAAAAAACTCAGAAACATCACAATGTGTCCTCATCTGCTTTATTCCGCAAATTTAGCATTGTGGGACTTCTAGTTCTTTTTTTTTTTTGCTTTTTGAGACAGGGTCTCGCATTGTAGTTCAGGCTGGCCCTGAGCTCTCTATGGTGCCCAGGCAAGCCGCCGCGACCTCAGCAATCCTCCTGTCTCTGCCTCCCGAGTGCTGGGATTACAGGCGTGAGCCACCACATCCGGCATTGTGGTATGCGGTGTTGATTGTGGTATGTGGTAACCGGGGAATCAAACTCAGGACCTTGCGCTTGCGAGGCAGGTGCCGGAACCACTGAGCTAACCCTCCGGCCCGGGACTTCTAGTTCTTTTCAAGTCAAAACACCCATGAAAGATGAATAGACTGATTTGATTCAGGACACTGAAGCAGCCACAACAGTACAACTAAAACATTCATCAGAAAGGACTCGAACTGCTTCAGAAAGGGGCAAGAATGTGTTTAAACTGAGGGCAGTGTATGGAGGGGAATTCACAGCAGTGTATCTTTTATTGTAGTACACTTTAAAATATTTGTTTGTTTGTACCAGGAATCAAACTCAGAACCTTGTGCTTACAAGGCAGGCACCAGAACCTCTGAGCTAAATCCCCAGCCTGGTAAATTTAAAAAATTTTAAATATTCACTATATTTTTAAATCGTATGCCAAACATCATATTAACTTAATTTACTTCAAGATGTATTACATAGGGTGCATAGGTGTGGCAGGTTACCTAGTTAACACACAAAACAGCTCTAGTATCAATCCCCAGTCCTGTAACAATTACCTCACATGGTAATAACATTTGTTAAACTCCAAAATATTTTTAAGTGAGAAAGTCAGAGAGGTAATTAATAAGCTGTCTTCTAGCTTTCTGATTAGATTTTGAAGTCCTTGTAAGCTCCTATTTTTCCAGGGGAGCCCTACTCCACACATCTTTCCAATTCCCTTACCTTTCACCCGGAGACACCTCACGTAACTGTGTGCCAACAGAACTGCTGAGCCTTTGTGCCACATTGCCCAAGCCTGAGTGGGTGCTGAGGCTTCTGGCGTCAGGGGTTATGGTGTCCTTCCAACCTTGTGCATGATGTACTAGGAGGCCAGCACGCTGCCCACAGGCAATGCCTCCAGTCCCGGACAAACCTGCTAACAGCCCACTCTCTTCTGTGTCCACGGTCCTGTCTGTCCCATGCTTTCCCTCCTTCCCATCTCTTTTCTTCTGCTCTGTCAAGCTCTGCTCGGAGCCCCAATTTCCAGGTTAGCACTGGTATTCTGTCACTTTATCTTTGCTCTTCTTAGGTAGGATTCTATTTCTTTATTAGCCTATGTTGATTACACAGAATAACGTGTCACTGTGGTGTTTTCATACACATCTGCTCCAGTACCTTCCTTGCCTTCCCTCCCCCTCTCCTTCCTGTTTTCTTCCCACTCTCATGTCATCTCTTTTATGCACACGATACTTGTCTATGTGACTTTACTGAACATGTTGATCTCCAGTTCTTTTTTGGCCAGTGAATGACTTCATTCCTTACTGTGGCTGAATGAATCGCCCCTGTGTATGCATTCCACAGCGCCTTTCTCTGCTTGCGTGTTGGGAGGGCACCCACGCCGGCTTGAAACTTGGCCGTGTGAACTGTGCTGCAGCAAACACGGCTGCGTAAGGATCACCACAGGATGCTGACCTTAATCCCTTCAAGTACACAGGTAGGAGCGAGATAGCTGGATCATACTGTAGTTTTATTTTTGTTTTTTACTGTGAGCTCTGTAAACACGTGAGTGCTGTGATATCCTTGTTTGCTTTGCAGTCCACCTGCGTGGGAGGCGTGGGAAGACTGTCTTGCTACAAGGGGGAATCCTTGTCCCACAGAGCTGGGCCAGTGGGATCTAGATGTTACATAAACAACCCAGGTGTTCGCATGAAAACTGCAGCCCACACCTCAACCAGGGCTTCGTATTTAAATGATGAGCTCTACAGGATCTGTGAACTTTTAGAATTTTTAAAATTTGGAGTTTTTATGTCCATTTATATTTTTCTAAGAGAAGGTTCCCTAAATTCCAACACACAGGGCACAACTTCTGTGCTGCGCTTCCTAGGAAGATGGGCACTCGGGTGGGTGTCCTCTTGCTCTGTACGGTGGGGGGGTGAAATCCTAAAGCCACGAGCCCTGGGGTGCTTGTGTCGGTGGGTACATTATCTTCCTCTCAGTGAAAGTCTTCGGCTTGACAGAACCGACAGCCTCCCGAGTGGGTCTCCCTACAGCTCGCTCCTCCCGACTATCTGAATCACTCTCAGCCCACAGAGCCCTCTGCCGCCCAGCCCGCTCCAGACCAGGTGCTAACCACAGGGCCCGATGGGCAGTCTGCATCCTGGGGCTGGGCTCCCGAGGAAGAGTTAACCCTTAGGCTTCCCGGCTCTTGTGTTTTTATCCGGTGAGTCGTAGTTTCTGTTTAAAATGTTTCCTTTGTTTCCCGTCTCTGGCATCCAGCCTCTCAAGGGGCCCCACCCCTCTGCCACCTGCGTGCACCCAGCGTGAAGGTCGCTCCCCGCGGCTCGGAGTCCTGCACAGTCACCAAGCAGCCAGCCCGCTGCCCTGCTCCTCCTGCTCTCCAGGCTGCTCTCCTTGGCCCACCTGCTCCCAAGTTTCTCTGATGACTACTGCTCCTAACCTCACCTGTTTTAAAGTGCTGTGGTACTGGCGAGTATGGCTCATTAACACCCCCATGTCCCAGCAGAGGAAAGACATTATCTTTTTTTTTTTTTTTTTTGCTTTTTTGGAGACAGGGTCTCGCTTTGTAGTTCAGGCTGGCCCCGAGCTCACTGTGGTGCCCAGGCAAGCCGCCGCGAACTCAGCAATCCTCCTGTCTCTGCCTCCCGAGTGCTGGGATGACAGGCGCGAGCCACCACGCCCAGCATTGTGGTATGCGGTGTTGATTGTTGGTGGGCGTGACTCTCCACGCCCAGCATTGTATGTGGTTTCCGGGGATCGAACTGAGGACCTTGCGCTTGCGAGGCAGGCGCCGGAACCACTGAGCTAACCCTCCGGCCTGAAAGACATTATCTTATCCTTATACTTTTGCATTTATTTCTCTGCTCTACAACTGCAGGCATTTTTTTGTTGCTGCTTCTTTCATCTCTGATTACACAGATTTGAAATAGCTTGTAACAAAAACCATATAGACAGAGCAAAGGATATCTGCAAGTGATTGAAATTTTGGCAACTGTAGCTTAAGGGAAATTCAGTAAATTGGTTAACTCTCATTAGCAGTAAATGTGAGGCAAGCCGTTCCCTGAACTCAAACCTAAAGCAAAGCTTTCCTGAGAACATCACAGTAGACATCAAACATGATGTATGGGACAAGTCTTCAGCATCTGCAGAGTGGACTGTCAAGTTCTGCTGGGTGAACCTGTCTCCATCCAAGGGTTGGTCACCCATCATGTGAGAGGAAGAGAAGGAACTTTTCTACAATGATCTGGCTGATTGAGACAGCAGAACTGCAGCCCTCGACCTCTGAGCCAACATCTGCCAGCAGAGGACGCTGGCAGGAAGCTGCAGGTGTGTTGTCGGCAGAGATGGGTGGCTCACCTCCGGGACGCAAGCTCTGATGTTCCCTGAGGGTCGCCAGATACGCCGGGTTCTGCAGATCTAAGGGAACACCAGCGGTGTTCATACTGTAGTTTTATTCTTGTTTTTTACTGTGAGCTCTGTAAACACGTGAGTGCTGTGATATCCTTGTTTGCTTTGCAGTCCATCTGCGTGGGAGGTGTGGGAAGACTGTCTTGCTACAAGGGGGAATCCTTGTCCCACAGAGCTGGGCCAGTGGGATCTAGATGTTACATAAACAACCCAGGTGTTCGCATGAAAACTGCAGAAGTATGAACATCTCGCTGGTGACAGGCCGCGAGGGTTTGGATTTTCAGGCCCCAGCAGTTCCTGGAGTGAAGAGGCGTTCTCCATTGCAACAGTGATTGGAGCGGGGGCTTGGAGGCAAAGCCTCATAAATGGAATATTCCACGGTGTAAGGACTCAGAGCTCCATGGGGTACTGGGAAGTGGTGCGACTTCAGAGACAGTGCCTGGGGGAGCCACATTACTGGGGCCCGCCCTCCAGGTTGTGTATTTTGGCCCTGGCTGCTTCTTCCTTCCATTTGTCGTCTCTCCCTCTCCTTGCTTCCCAGACATCACTAGTGGGCTGCTCGACTCCACGAGCTGCCTCCCTGGTGCCCAGAACAGTGGAGCCAGTGGAGCATGGGCTAAAGCTCCTGAAGCTGTGAACAAAAACAAAGCTCTCTTTTCTTGCGTTCTCTGTGTCCCACCTGTGACACACACTCTCCCACATCCACACCCATGCACTAGAAAGCTGACTCGGAGGCCAAAGTTTCCTTTGTTGTTTTTTCCTGGCATAGCTGACTTCAGCAGGTTACATCTGAATCATTCAGGTTGGCCTTCTTTAGAACATACAACTCTGGAGAAAGGTGAAGAAAAGGCAAATTTATTTATTTTTTGTGGTTCCTAGGGTTGAATTTAGGACTTTGTGTTTGCCAGGCAGGTAGGTGTGTGGCACCACTGAGATACATGCAGTCCAAAAGGCAAATTTACAGATGACAAATTAATCTGACAGGTTTGAAACTGTCTAAGGGCAGATTAAGAAGAGAAAAGGTCACAGCAAGTTAATGCACAAACAGGAAATTCACAGCATAGGAACTGTACACAAACTCTGAGCCTCTCCACAGGGCCAGACAGGTGAGTTCAAGAGTCCTTGAGTGACAAAGAGTACCAGAACCTTGGATGGGAGGGCAGGGGACAAAGCACGTGCCGCATGTAGATGCGAGTGGGATTTCTGAGGTCATTTCCTAGGGCTGGCTTCCAAGCAGGTGAAAACCCCAGCTGGCAAGGTGCTCTGGGGGTGCAGCCCTTTCATTTCCTCATTCTCAGTGGTTCATTGTTACTGGCTAATGAGCTCTCATAACTGCCTTTCTCCCAAGGAGCGAAATCCCTTGTGGGCACTTGGGCAGAGAAAGAGGATGAAGAGCAAGGGCAGCCAGTGGGCTACAGGAATGTCAAGAGACAAACACAGAGTTGCTGCTTCAGGACAAAGTAATCACACTCTGGAGATTGGGTATGTTTTCTGAGCCTTAATGATGTGCTGCGAATTTTAAATAACTTGAAGAAAACGGATCTTCTACATAAAGAGAAGGCAAAATATTAACATAAACCAGTCAATTCAATCCTTAGCACCAGAGATTTTACTGACATTTATATATATTAATACATATTTTATATATATAAAATATAAAAGATATATATATGTGTGTGTGTGTGTACTATATATATATATATATATATATATATATATACACATAGTGTTGAACTAGAACAGATTTTTTTTTTTGAGACACGGTTTCGCTTTGTAGTTCAGGCTGGCCCTGAGCTCACTATGTAGCCCAGGCAAGCCTTGAACTCAGCCATCCTACTGTCTCTGCCTCCCGAGTGCTGGGATGACAGGCCTGAGCCACCACGCCTGGCTAGAACAGATTTTAAGATGAACCCTACCTTTGGCAGAGTCAGTATGTAGAAGTTTGGTTGGAAAGAAAAGGAAAGCCAAACAGCATGACTGAGCCTCATTCTGCTCCACACCTACTTAGACCAAGACTTCTCCACTGTTTACACTTGGAAGCAGACAATTCTTCCTTGTGGGAAGCAGTGCTGTGTCACCCCTGGTCTTTGCTAAGCTAGTGCCGTCAGTCTGTCCAACAGCCCTAAGACCCGAGCTACAGTCAGACATCCTGACAGGTGACCTAGGTCAGGAGCCCAGGGAACCAGAGGCAGGGATTCTCAGTCCGTGACCTGTTGCCCCATCGGAGCTAGGTCTTTCTCCCTGTCCTTCCAGCTAATGAGAGGCGCCCTTCCCCCGTACCTCCTGCTGATCACAGGACCAGGTGTGCTGTGAAGGGAGCAGGTCCATGGCCATAGCGTACCCAAGGAGGAAGTCCCCTAAAACCAAGGGGAAAGTCTCTCTTTCCTTGTGTTTCTCTCTCTCTCTCTCACACACACACAAAAGCCACATTCACTTCCTACCCCAACCCTGCACGCCGTGAAAGCTGTTTCATCCTTGTGTGAGCAGGCTGAGCTCTTCTCCTTCTCCAGCTGAAGCCACTTGTCCACCTCTTCTTCCCTGATTAAAGAGAGTCTCCTGTGAATTCACACTGCTGCCTCAGCTTTAATTTTTACTGAAGCAAATCCCCATGTGTATTCTGAGAGTTCTGTATCAGTACATATAAAAACCAATGGAGCTGCTTCCCACCTGGCTTTCAGTTATCAGGGTATATCTACACCCTCCATTTCTGTCTCTACCTTAAAATTCCCATTTCAATTCCTTTGAAAATATAAGTTTATACCAGTTGAACTTAAAAAGGTATTTTCCTGCTTTAAAGCTTTCCTGAATTATTTGTTTTTATTTACCCCCTCACTCCATACTTTTTTTTTGAGACAGGGTCTCGCTTTGCAGTTCAGGCTGGCCTTAAGCTCACTATGTAGCCCAGGCAAACCTCAAACTCAGCAATCCTTCTGCCTCTGCCTTCCAAGTGCTGGGATGACAGGCGTGAGCCACCACGCCCAGCACTGTGGTATGTGGTATTGATGGCTGGTGGGCCTGAGTCACCACGCCCAGCATCCTATGTGGTTACTGGGATCGAAATCAGGACCTTGCGCTTGCAAGGCAGGCACCGTAACCACTGGGCTAAATCTCGGGCCCATTCCATACTTTTGTTGTTGTTGTTGTTTTTTGAGACAGGGTCCATACTTTTTTTAAAACATTGAACCTAGGACCTTGTATGAGCTGGGTAAACACACCACCATTAACCTGCATTCCTGGTCCTCGTGTGGAATTCTTTATCCCATGGAGTTTCTTAGGATCACTGTCTTCCTTATAGCCTGACATGAATTTTCTCTTGAACTCCAGATTTGCACATGTGGTTCTTATTATGTGGCTGGCCCTGGGTCTAATCCCCAGGACCAAGGGGAGGAAAAGAAAGGAACAGAAAAAAACAAAAGAAAAAGAGAAACTGCCTCTTTAAAGAAGTATAGTAACCGTGCTAATCAACTTTCTGTTACTATGACAAAATACTCAAAAAAACCAGCTTTGGGCCGGAGATTTAGCTCAGTGGTTCCAGCGCCTGCCTTGCAAGCACAAGGCCCTGAGTTCGATCCCGGTGACCACATACAATGCTGGGTGTGGTGGCACACGCCCACCAGCAATCAGTACCACATACCACAGTGCCAGGTTTGGTGGCTCATGCCTGTCATCCCAGCACTCAGGAGGCAGAGGCAGGAGGATTGCTGAGTTCCAGGCTTGCCTGGGCTACACAGTGAGCTCAGGGCCAGCCTGAACTGCAAAGCAAGACCCTGTCTCAAAAAAAAAAAAAAAAGATCAGGCTGGGGATTTAGCTCAGTAATTCTGGCATCTGCCTCAAAAGCACAAGGTCCCAAATTTGATCCCCAGTACCACATACACTGTGCTGGGCATGATGGCTCATGCTGCCCTCCCAGCACTTGAGAGGCAGAGGCAGGAGGATTGCTGAGTTCTAGGCTTGCCTGGGCTACATAGTGAGCTCAGGGCTAGTCTGAACTACAAAGCAACACCCTGCCCCACCAAAAAAAAAAAAAAATCACAATTATTTCAACATGTTCATTTTATATATCAGGATAAATTTAGGGTGGAGATCTGTCTCATAAATTAGGGCTGTTTGCAACACTTGGTTACTTATTAAAGTCACAGTAAGCTAACTATGGGAACATAAAATTCCTTTCAGTTTGTGGTACATTGGGAAAGAGTCCACAAGAATAAAAATAACAGATTTTTTTGGAACTTAATCTAGTTATAATTACCACGAATTTTCCTCAAGGAAAATATTCTTAGTCAATTTTAATCTTCTTGTTATTAGATAAGTATAAATGTATGAAACACCTTCCTCATTAAGCAAGATCTCCCAGCCCACGCTAAGAAATGCAAAGCAGTTCAAATTTAATGGGTGCAACATTAATTAGGAACCTGCCAATGTCACACATTTTGAAAAATATAAATTATTTTAAAACATCTGCTCTTTTGTATGATTGATATATTTTTAATCTGTTTCTTGGTATATTTTTAAAAGATTATCTTTATGGGATGGAGATTTGGCTCAGTGGTTCCAGCGCCTGCCTTGCAAGCACAATGCCCTGAGTTCGATCCCAGTAATCACATACAACGCTGGGTGTGTTGACTCACGCCCACCAGCCATCAATACCACATACCACAGTGCCGGGCGTGGTGGCTCATGCCTGTCATCCCAGCACTCGAGGAAGGAGGATTGCTGAGTTCGAGGCTTGCCTGGGCTACATAGTGAGCTCAGGGCCAGCCTGACCTACAAAGCGACACCCTGTCTCAAAAAAAAAAAAAAAAAAAAGATTATCTTTATTCCCTACACACTGAAACCAATGTTTCACTAATTTTCTCCAGTCTGATTTTTCCTTCCAAAAACCCAAGAACATTTAGAAATATCTTAACTCCATTTATAGATTAAGATTAGGAGGAAGAGTGCTGGTAAGTAACCCTAAAGTCTATGCCACCTACTAGTAGAAATTAAACCTGCAAATACTAAGAGGTGGCAAAACTCACTAGAAAGAACAGCATGATGAAAGATTTAGGCTACTTTCTAAGAATTTTTATTTTGTAAGCAAATATGAACATTACCCTCAACACAACTTCTATACTAAGAGCAAAGATTCTTTACAACACCGTAAATAATTACTACCACTAATTCACAATACGTTAATCGAAACCCCTTAGGCTTCCTACGTTTCAGAATTCGCAACAGAGATTGCTTAGAAAAATTCTCGTGGGCGCCCCAGCGCGGAGCACAGAGCCCGTGGCGACCCTGGGGCGCACAGAGCGGGCGAGGGGGACACCCGCGGGCCGGGGCCGGGCGCCGGGGCCGGGCCCGCAGACCTGGTTCTCACCCCTGTCTGCGACCTGCTCCGAGCCGGTGCAGAGCTCGCTGCTTCCTTCCCACCCCAGACCCCCGTGGGGCTGCACAGACGACCAGACCAAACAAACCAACACAACCACAAAACGCGGTGGGGAGACGGAGAAACGCTCAGCCGGGATTTAAAATGAGACTCTTCACGAGGAGCTGGCCGTGCAGCGAGGTACCTGAGGGCGCAGTTCGCCTCAGTCTTCCCGGCCCGCGCTGCTTCAGAAGCGGGCGGCAAGGCCCCGAGAGCGCGGCAGATTCGGTCGAAACTCCCCCGGGGTCGCGGGACGGACGCAGCCTCGGAAGTCCCGCGCCAGGAGCGGAGCAGGGGGGCCCAGCGCGCGGCGACCTCCCCACCGACAGCCACCAGGCCGGGCGAGGGCGCCCGCGGCGGCGAAGCCCCGACACTGCGCAGGCCCGACGGGGGCGGAACCCTCGCTGCGTCCTGTCCAATCACATTCCACTTCTCGAAGCAGGGGGCGGGACTTTCGCGGGGTCTGTCCCATCCGGTTCTTGGGCCTCCGCGGGGCGGGGCCCTCGCGACTTTCCGTACGGTTTTCACTCTTCAGCGGAGCAAAACAGAGCTGGGCGCGATGCGAAGTGCACTCCGAAGACGAGCCGCGGGCGGTGAGGAGGCTGCCTTCCCTGCGCTGACCGAAGGTTGAGCCGGCCGGGGCCGCGAGGCGCCGGGGCTCTGCGCCTGCGCTCAGACCCCCCGCGCCATCTCCCCGGGACCTCCGTGCAGGGCCGCGGGCGGCGGGAGGTCGGGCTCCACATCCACCGGGCCCACTGCCCTCGCCAGCCCCTCGGGGTGTTGGCCTCCGAAGCTTGCTGGCCGTCCCCATCCCCTCCCGCGTTCTCCCTTCTGGTGTCAGGCGGTTGTTTCCGAGGCGCTGTGTGCCTGCGCTGCTGTCCCTCGGGGTCCGGGTGCCCAGTTCGTTCCTTCCCTCCGTGCCTGGGCTCTCTCACCTGCCGTCAGGTCACACCTGTGCCCGAGAAGTTTTCTGTTGCAACAGAGCCGTCAGTTTCTTAATGCTAGTGCGGTGTATTGCGTGACTTCACCGCTTTCGTGCTTGAGAATTCAAGACAACTTTTAACGAACCTGAATATTCCTGTTTTTACTGTTTCCCCTTGATGAGTTAAGCACGAAGGTGGGTGTGCAGTGGGCGCTCCTGCTCCCGGCTTGCTAGTGACTGGGAAGCGGCACGGAGGTAACAGAGTAGCTTCTTCGCGTATGCACTGTCGTCGCTGCTGCTGTAACAGGTTAGCACAATCAGTAGCGAAAACAGTTTAGCCGGATGCCTGCATGGAATCTTCCAAAACTGAGTAAGGGTAGATGTGGGCTCGTTCCCGGGCTCTGGGACGGGGAATCCTGTTCCCTCCGCGCTCACTCAGCCTGTGGACAGACTTCATGTGCAGTTATGGGACCGAGATTCTCCCTACTATCAGCCTTTTGCATCTCAGCTCTGCCTTTCAGCAAAGGCCACCTGTGTCCTCAAAAATCAGCATAGATCTCTTCTTCCAAGGGCTCGAGTGATTAGATTGCGTCCAGCTGGACAGCGTCCCTTTTAAAAGTCTGTTCAGTAGGTGATCACAGGAGTAGGCGTCGCGTGGTATTCCTAACTTCTGAGGAGTGGCAGTTGGGTGAAGGTCATTCTTAGAATTTCTGCCCGCCATCCTATGGTGTATGTTCCAAGCTGAATTTTTAAAATTTTAAACTATTTTTGTGATGCATGTTTTCAGTACATGCGATTTACAGTCATCTTAGGGAGCAGATGCATGTACATAACATAGCTTGTTTCTGTTTTAATCCCCTCCCTTCCCCCCCTCCCTCTGATTCCCCAACCCAATTTTCATTCTTGTTGGTATTAATGTTAGCTCACGGTGCAGCATATGTTCATATTCATTGAGGTTATTAGGTTCCTATACATGGCATATTTTTATTCTACTTCTTTCTCCTTCCCCTTCTCCTTTCCCCTCTTTTTTCCTTCCCCTTGGACTACTTCCCTATTTGCAGGAAATCCATCTGCTTGTCTCCTATCCGTCCTTCCCTTTTTTTCTCTACCTCAAATGAGACATACCATATGGTGTTTAAATCAAGCTAGATTAATTTTTTTTTTTTGAGACAGGGTCTCGCTTTGTAGTTCAGGCTGGCCCTGAGCTCACTATGTAGCCCAGGCAAGCCTGGAACTCAGCAATCCTCCTGCCTCTGCCTCCCGAGTGCTGGGATTACAGGCATGAGCCACCATACCCAGCTCAAGCTAGGTTAATTTTGTAGTGCGCTTTTCTGGACATTTAAAAAGTTGCAGTGATGCCAGTTATATGACTGTGTTCTAAGATAAGGAAATTCAATTCGTTGCTTATGGCCCCATGGCTAGAAAGTGGCTGAGCCTGCATTTGGACTCAGATCTACATTTCCATTAAGGCCAAAGCCATATTTATGGATATTCAAGATGGAATCTGTCCAGTGTCTTTAGATAGGAAGAAGCTGAGGGGCAGTGAGATTATTGTATTTCATTTTTGAATTGTCTGTATATTAGTGGTATAGACAGTTCTTCATAACAAAAGCAGTATACAGTTGCATAAATAAAACAAGGAATTTGGGGTCTGTGGAGGTTTTGTTAATTTGTTTTTGCTGTTACTCAGGCTAACTTTGAATTTCTGGACCTTAGTAATGCTCCTGCCTCAGCCTGTCAAGTAGTTGGGATGACAGGCATGTGGCAGGGCGCCTAACCTGTCTGTGGTTTTGTATCTATCTGGAGTCCAGGACAATGGGGCAATTCTAAATGTAAGCCAATGGTTTTGGTGAATGGGTCTCGGATGCTGCTCCACATGACGTCCTGGTCCATAGCGAGGAGGAGGAGGACAAGGAGGAGAAGTGCAAGGGACACACAAGACGGGGAGTCCTCCGCGTAGCACAAGGCCAGCCGGGCTACAGGAGAAGCAGAGCTGGTGGTAGGAGCGCTGCCAGCACCCTGGGTTCTGTCGGGAAGCGGGAGCTGTGAGCTGAAAGCCACCTCTGCCCTGCCTTTGTCTTTTATATTGTTTAATTTTGTAAACTATAAGTAGAATATTTAAAATGTAGGGACAGGAATTCTTATTCAGTATTAATATTTCTCAGTTACTTTAATATGTAACATAATTAGTAAATGCTTTTTGAGAAATCTTTTTTACTTAGCATTCATATACATTATTCATATTTTGGGTTAGTTTGATTTCTTTGGTGAAAATACATGGTACAACTACTGTGGGAATCAGTGTGGAGATTCCTCAGAAAAATAGGATTAGAGGTCTCATTTGACCCTACTATCTCCCTACTGGGTATGTTCCTGAATAAATTAAAGGCATCATATCACAGCAGCTTATCATGTCTGTGTTTATATGGCATGGTTTGTAATATCTAAATCTTGGAAACAGCCCAAAAGCAAATGGATGAAGAATATGTGGTTTTAAAAAAATAAGACAGAGTACTACTCAGCCATAAAGAAGGGTAAATTTGAGACACTTATAGCTAAATGGATGTACCTTGAGGCCAGACTCATAAATGAAGTAAATAGGACGTGTGTAAATACTGATTGTTTCTTTGGTGTGAGAAACTGAAGGTAGGAATGAGGACCAAAATGTATAATGGATATTGTGAAACAGGAAGAAATATTCAAAGAGGAAGGGGTATGGAGGGGGGGGGCGGGTGAAAAGAAAGAAGGGAAAGAAAAAAATTAAAGGTAAGAAAAACCAGAAACAAAGCTAGAATATATGGGGAGAAAAGTTGAAGAGAGGGAATAGGACAGAGAAAACATAATCAAGATATATTATGTATACGTACAGATTCTCAGTGAAAGTGATCATAAGTTGTGACTAAAATGTATCAATAAGCTTAATTTAAAATGCAGTTTAGCCAGGCGTGGTGGCTCATGCCTGTAATCCCAGCACTCAGGAGGCAGAGACAGGAGGATTGCTGAGTTTGGGGCTTGCCTGGGCTACATAGTGAGCGCAGGGCCAGCCTGAACTGCAAAGCAAGACCCTGTCTCAAAAAAAAAAAAATGCAGTTTGGAGATGATATGAAGTTTTTGGAGGTAAATGTGTATTTTCTGTAGCGTACTGCAGTGCCTACACCTGGTAGGTACTCAGTAAACAATACGGTACTGGTTTCACTGGTCACTCTGACTTCTGATACTTGGAGTTTATGCTGCTTTTTGTACTCTTTTGGCTTTCTTTATCTGACAGTTTATAAATTGTGTAAGACCTAGGACCAAGTCCCAGCTAATGGCTGATTCCTAAATGCGGGCTTAGCGAACTGAACCTACCATATGCAAGATCGTATGTGAGATTGAAGTTGTGAGGCCACTGTCTGTTTTCTTTAGTTTTCCTTTTGTGATAGTACCATGGAAAATCAACTGGCCAAATCGACTGAGGAACGAACATTTCAGTACCAGGATTCTCTTCCATCGCTGCCTGTTCCTTCACTTGATGAATCATTAAAAAAATACCTTGAATCAGGTATGTTCATAACTTTTTTTTTTTTGCTTTTTGAGACAGGGTCTCACTTTGTAGTTCAGGTTGGCCCTGAGCTTACTATGGTGCCCAGGCAAGCCGCCACGAACTCAGCAATCCTCCTGTCTCTGCCTCCCGAGTGCTGGGATTACAGGCGTGAGCCACCACGTCCGGCATTGTGGTAGGTGGTGTTGGTTGTTGGTGGGCGTGTCTCCACGCCCAGCATTCTATGTGGTTACCGGGGATCGAACTCAGGACTTTGCGCTTGCGAGGCAGGCGCCAGAACCACTGAGCTAACCCTCCGGCCCTATGTTTATAACTTTTAACACACTTTAATATTTTTAGCAACTTAGGAAACAATGATTTCTTAAATCGATGAAAATCTAATTGCGTCACTTTTTGGCTCATGGTAATCTATCCTAAAATACCTGAAACCTCTCCTGTAGTTTCAAAAGCCAGGTACTATTAATGGGTCTCCGGGGAAAAGTGAGACCTGTCTTCTGGCTCCCTGCTGCCTTCCAATCCTGCTCTCAGGCAAGGATTTTCAGATTATTTCTCATATGTCTGTCCCCACACTTAAAGTAAGATTCCTTTAGTCTTTGGGTTATTTAGCTGTAGATACGGTAAATTACTTCCTTGAAAAAGAGGGCTAGCTCTCTCAGGTTCACTTGCCCTTCTGTCCCAAGAGTATGTACGACCTGACACGCTTCCTTCCCATTTTCTCAATAGAGTTGTACAAAATCACTATTTGACATGAAGTCGTCAGTCACATGAGTATGAGTATATTCTGGGCTTCAATCTGATTGTAATCCACGTTTATCTGACCACCTAGGATCTGTGGTTCTACATTATTCACAAGTGAGCATGCAGTGTACCCCAGTTGCCCTTGGGTGTGTTTTCCCATTTTTCATTTGCCTAGATGACCTTGTATTTAGGAGTAAATTCCAAAACATTTCAGCATAGTAAACATTCCTGAGTGCATTGATGTACATAAACTGTTCTTTCAGTTTCATGACTTTTCTGGCCTCCTCTTCCCTCTTGCTCTGGTCAGGTTGGTGCTTCTGGAGCTTGCTGGACTGCTGCGACCTGGGCTTCCCTTTGCCAACATCTCGGCAGTTCTTGTCCTCCTCTTGCTTGTGCTGGACTCTGTTTACAGGATTCAGTGCCACCTTGGTTTTCTTCTCTTATTTTGCTTTATTTTTAGTATAACCTGAGAGAGGATATGGGGGGGGCAAAAAACTCTGTTTACCTGGTTATTTAGCTAAGTGTAGAACTCTGCATTGGAAATGAGCTTTGTTAAGCATTTTGAAGGCTTGGTTTGTTCCTTGTGAGATGTGGGATGTCACTCCAGTTTTGAGACAGTGCCTTTTACGGCCCCTCCCCCCAGGCTGGCATCTAGCCTTTAACTGTGGGCCTTTGGCAAACACTGTCCTAGTTTAACTCAAGCTGAGCCTTTGCCCTTTTGACCTGTTTGCTCTTGGATGCCACCAACTCTTTTTGTCTGTTAGGCGCTCTCACACCACAGGCATTCCTCAAATATCTGACAGTCTTCATGCTTTCATCTTCCAGAGTGTGATGCTAAGAAGCTCTGTGCCAGGTTGGACTTCACCATTGGGCAGACTGAGTGAGCCCATTAGGGAACACCCACATCCTGTTGCTGTTTTCTCTGGAACTGATCGGTTTCCCTAAAGAAGAATCCTCTTATTTCCATTTGAAGGACATAAGCTAGCTTTTGGGGAACTGAGGGAGAGGAGGGGACTTAAGGAGCCACATTGTTCAGCTTGTAAACATTTTAACAATTTAAATCAAGTTTACTTTTAAACAAATACATAAAAACTATCTGTTAATGGAGGCTAGTGTTACATTGTGATACATATATACATTGTAATATTTAAACTAGGTTAAGCATATGGATTTCAAACATGTATCATTTCATTATGGTGAAAATCTTCAAAATCCTTCTGGCTTTTGAGATATGCTGTACATAATTGTTATCTACAGTCACCTTCTGTGGATTGACTTCACACACCCACTCCCCGGCCTTCCAGCCCACCTTCCCCTGTGCTCTCCCCAGCCTCTGGGGGCTGCATTTCACTCAGATCCGCTTTGAGATTCTTGATGAGAGTGTGGTCTGACAGTACCTGTCTTTGTGTGCCTGGCTTATTTCACTTAACATAATGACACCTCCGTCCATGTTGCAAATACAGTTTTGCTAGTCTCTTCTGGCTGGATCGTTTTTCACTGTGGATATGTATGTGCCACATTTGCTTTGTCCGTCCTTCAGCTGATGGGTATTGAGGGCATTTCCTGGCCCTTGTGGGCAGCACTGCAAGTCTGAGTGCTGATGTCTCGTGCCCCTCTGTGTGTGGCTGGAGTTCGCGTGTTTAACGCCCGGTTCTCCTGACTTTCTAGGTGGAGGCGAGATCTGCGGAGCAGGTGTGGGTGCGGTGGCACCTGCAGTGCTCTTCTTCCACTCTCCTTTTCTCCCCACTGCTGCAGATACCCAATGTTTGCCCTCCTTCTCCGGTGCTGTCACGGGAACTGGCGTGCCGACTGTGTCTCCTGGCCTGTCCCCATTCTCCAGGCCTTGGATGCTACATTTTTCTGTTCTGCAAAACTGGTCATTATTTTCCCCAGCATTTTCTAATTTTTAAAATGTTAGCTTATTGCTGTCCCCTTTTCTTTCACTTTTTCTTGTCCTTGTGGTTTTTCTCTTTTTCTTTCAGTACTTTCCTGTCACTGTATAAGGTTTCTAGGAATAGAGATAAATATGTTTGGTTTACTTTTAATTGGAACTGCTCTGATTTTTTAAAAAATTATTTTTCTCCTGTTGTTATCTACTTTTAAGAATTCTAATTACTTTTTCTAAAACTTTCTTTGATTACCCCCATTTTTGAATATTCTCTCTACTTATTTTTTCTCTGGTCCAGCACTTAAATTGAATTCTACAATTTAAGTTTCCAGATAAGATTTTTGAAAAGACAAAAATCAAGCAAACAAAATATTAATGTCTCCTGGTTTCTAATTAACTTAGTAGCTTGATTTTCATGGTTTAGGGATCCTGTGTCTTTTTTAATTTTTTTTTTTGCTTTTTGAGACAGGGTCTTGCTTTGTAGTTCAGGCTGGCCCTGAGCTCACTATGGTGCCCAGGCAAGCCGCCAAGAACTCAGCAATCCTCCTGTCCCTGCCTCCTGAGTGCTGGGATGACAGGCATGAGCCACCACTTCCGGCATTGTGGTATGCGGTGTTGATTGTTGGTGGGCGTGTCTCCACGCCCAGCATTATATGTGGTTACTGGGGATCGAACTGAGGACCTTGCGCTTGCAAGGCAGGCGCTGGAACCACTGAGCTAACCCTCTGGCCCTTTTTAAATTTTTTAAATTAATTAACAATTAATTAATTTTTTTTGAGACAAGGTCTTGCTTTGTAGTTCAGGCTAGCCCTGAGCTCACTATGTAGCCCAGGTAAGCCTTGAACTCAGTAATCCTCCTGCCTCTGCCTCCCGAGGGCTGGGATTACAGGCATGAGCCACCACATCCGGCTCTTTTTTTTATTTTTTGAGGAATTTCATAGGAAACCATGTTTGGCCATGAGGCTTTGGGTAGGATTTAAACTAACATTTACACACAAATTGCATATGTAATTGTACTGATTGCGTTCGGACTTGAGCATGGAGAGAAACATACTTTTGTCTCTGACCTGGGTATTAAGAGACCTGGTTTCAAGTTCAGCCTTTATTATTTAAGAAGTGCATCCTTAGGGCCGGAGGGTTAGCTCAGTGGTTCCGGCGCCTGCCTCGCAAGCGCAAGGTCCTAAGTTTGATCCCCGGTAACCACATAGAATGCTGGGCGTGGAGACACGCCCACAAACAATCCACACCGCATACCACAGTGCCGGACGTGGTGGCTCACGCCTGTAATCCCAGCACTCGGGAGGCAGAGACAGGAGGATTGCTGAGTTCACGGTGGCTTGCCTGGGCACCACAGTGAGCTCAGGGCCAGCCTGAACTACAAAGCGAGACCCTGTCTCAAAAAGCAAAAAAAAAAAAAAAAAAAAAAAAAAAAAAAGTGCATCCTTAGATAAGGTACACTGTATAAAACTGGATTTGTTAATTTAATAATGTGTAACTTGATATAAAGTGGTTAAGTTTGTGGTTGAGTAGAATTTATTGGCCTGGTAGGCAGATAGCATCTTAACCTCATAATTTTAACTATCATCTAGAGTGATTTTTAAATATTTTCATAAAATTATTAAATTATATCATATTTACTTTAATTTTTTAACAGTATTTTGCATTGTTTTTTTGTCATTTTGTGTTAGAAATTGTTATACTCAGGTAATAGTTAATGCTATGTATTTCATATTTGAGTTGCAAGATTTGTCTAGTGAATTGAGGTGATTCCTAGTACTTGGGAGGCAGAGGCAGGAGGACTGCTGAGTTCGAGGCTTGCCTGAGCTACATAGTGAATTCAGGGCCAGCCTGAACTACAAAGCGAGACCCTGTCTCAAAAAATTAATTAATTAATTGATTGATTGATGATAAGTGAGGTGATTGATGATACTTGATGTCTAATGCCTTACCACATTTTTTCTTTATAGTAAAGCCATTTGCAAATGAAGAAGAATATAAGAAAACTGAAGAAATAGTTAAAAAATTTAAAAATGGAATTGGAGGAAAATTGCAGCAGAAATTACTTGAAAGGGCAAGAGGAAAAAGAAATTGGGTATTTATTTTAGGATACTTTTAAAAATTGATGTTGTTTCAAGAAAATAATTAAAAATATACATAGCTCTCATTTCTAAATTACTATTACAAGAGTGAAGCACTTCACTGGGGAGTTTGTCCTATTCAAGAGACAAGTTAAGTGCATGTAAGTTGAGTCCGTAGTTCTGATCACCATGCCCATCATGGGGCCCAGAAATCTACATTTAATTCCTGCTCCTTTTGATTTTGATGTAGGTGACCCGAGATCACGTTTGCGGGAAATGTTTTGTCTAGGTGCTGGAGCCTGAAAAAAAATCCCAAAACACTAAAAAACATAGGTGGCATGGGCATATTTAAACACTGCCTGGAAGGGGCATTGCAGAACTGAGGTGGAGACAGTTAAGGATATTGTGTTTCTGCAGTGGAGAAGCCACAGTGGTGATTATTGGGTGTCTCAGGTCAACCATTTCCGTAGTGTTTCAGATTTTGTTTGGGAAAGGAAAATTATAAATGCCTTAACTCGTATTCTCAGATAAGAGTAGTACCAGCAGATACTTTGGGGAAACCCCCGAATACTTTGTTGGATAGTTGTGATTTCAGTAATAGTTAGGACTGTACAGTTACAGGAGGAAGGATGGATCACAGTAGCATCTTTAAACATCTGTGATGACTTAAGAACATGTGTTTTTGAGTGTCGAAGACTAGTAAACCCAGTGTCGCTTGGTTGCTCCCTTTGCCAGCAGCTTCACCTGCAGTTGTGAGGGCACGTTCTGTCTCTCTTTCAGCTGGAGGAGTGGTGGCTGAACGTGGCCTACCTGGATGTCCGGATGCCGTCCCAGCTGAATGTCAACTTTGCAGGCCCTTCGGCCCACTTTGAACACTACTGGCCTCCAGAGGAAGGGGTACAGTTAGAAAGAGGAAGTATAATACTTTGGCATAACCTAAACTACTGGCAGCTCTTGAGAAAGTAAGGACACTTAAAGCAAATGTAGCCTTGGGTTTATCTGAAGTCTCAGCAGTGTTGAGAAGCTTTCTTTCTTTATTATTTATGTGGAAGAGTACTTCGGTGGTGATGGTGTGGTTTATAAGTTCCGTAATGACTTCTTGCTCAAAACTTTTCCTTATAGAGAAAAAATGCCTGTTCATAAAGCTGGAAATACTCCTTTAGATATGAGTCAATTCCGAATGCTGTTTTCTACCTGCAAGGTTCCAGGAATTACTAGAGATTCAATTATGAATTATTTTAGGACTGGTAAGTCAAAACAGTGGTGTTTTGTTTTTATAAGTAGTCAGTGGGATGTGGGTATTCTCATTGTGATCTCTACTATTTAGAACACAATTTTGAAGAATTTCTTACTGGTTTTTGACAAATTAGAAGCTTTCTTGGTCCCTTGTGTGTGGTCCTTTTTGATAGTGTGGGGAAAACATGGGAGTTGGTGTTCTAAATTACTGTGTACATGGTTCAGCACAGACCCGCTGTTATCATGGGCTATGGGGGAGGAGAAAGTACTCAGTTGCAGGGTAGAATAATGAGTGGGAACACTGAGGAAGTCCTGGAGCATGTGGTCTGCGTGCTTCCCGTCCCATTCTTCTTCCTTGTGTCTGATCATCCTGATTGCTTGCTGCCACATGTTTGTCTTGTTTCTTTCTCTTCATGAATTTTTTTTTCTTTGCATCAGGGATTGAACTTGTGATTTTACACTTGCAAGGCAGAATCCTCATGAATATTTTATTCTCTCTGTACCTGGGGGAGAGCTGAAGTCAGTGTTTCTTGGGGTGCAGAGTATAGATTGACTCACCAAATTTTGTTGTTACTGTCAGTTTATAGCGCTTTCTAAGGTAGGCATGGTACCACCCTGGGCCAGTTTATAGTGGTTTTTGCTTGGTGTCCTAGCATATCTTGAAATGGAAAATTTTGCTATGGAAACAGCTAGTTTCTGGCTACTTTTTTTTTTTTTTTTTGAGACAGGGTCTCACTTTGTAGTTCAGGCTGGCCCTGAGCTCACTGCGTAGCCCAGGCATGCCTCGAACTCAGCACTCCTACTGTCTGCCTCCTGAGTGCTGGGATGACAGGCGTGAGCCACCACGCCTGGCAGTTTCTGGCTATTTTAAGAATTTCTGTGTTTTATTAATTTAATGATGGCTTATAGTTCCTACAGAGTGTAATTGCAGATGAATGTTTTGCTTCCATTGGATTTTTTAAAGTTTCACTGACAGCCATGGTCATTGTCTGAGCGGTGCAAGTTTACTTTCATGTAGAACGCAAGCCCTCGGGGTTCACCTTTTCTGGTCCCAGAGGTGCTTGATGTCCTTACTCTCACATGTTTACCTCGGTGTTGCACGTGGAAGAACTAGAAAGAAAAGATTAGGGAAACGGGCTTGTTTAGGCACTGAGGAAAGGGCCGCCAAAGAAAGGAAATACGTGTGTTAGTTAAGAAACTGTTTCCAGGGCCCGGGATCTAGCTCAGGTTGTACTGCACATGCCTTGCAAGCACAAGAGTCCAAGTTTGACCCCTGGAAGAAACTGCTGTAGGTCGACTTGGCTTTGAATTCAGTCTTTATCTTAATGTATCCTTCTTCAGATAAAGTAACTCATTGGAGTTATGGTGTGTAAAATGGGGGCTCATTAATTCAGTGATGTGTTTTTGATACAGTGGTTTATATTGTCGTGAGTGTTACATTCTTGGCTCTATGACTATGAAGAGGTGTAGACAAATAAAGCTAAGGTAATGAGAAAATGTGAAGAGTATCAGAGATACTGATGAGTACTACATGAAGAATTTGAAAAGACACATGGCTGCATGTATGTTTTAGATGAGGTGGCCAGTGAGGCCTCCTAAGCATTGAAACAAGATGGATCGCCACAGTTCTTTCTCTTTATGTTTCATTCAGTTTTGTTGTTGTTTCTCGCATGTGTGTGGACAGTGCCCCGCCAGGAATGAATTTATAACCTTCACGGGCCATACGGGTGAAGTCCTACAGGCTGGAAGGAGGGTGCAGACTGAGAGGTGGCAGAACTGGATTGCAGAGTGCCTCGTAACCCTCTTTCCCTTAGATTGCAAGTTGGAGCTGTTCATGGCTTGGAGAAAGGGAGTGACGTGATCAGACAAAGGCTCCTGAAAGGTCGTTCTACCTGCTATTTAGCAAGTGGATTTTTCGGAGTGAGACACATGTGGAGGCAACGAGAGCAGCTAGCAGGTTGTTTTAAGCAAGTCATATAATGGCTTGTGCTAGGTGGTAGCATGGAGGTGCTGGAAATTAAGTCAGACCCTGTACATAGGTTGGATTTCGGGTTGCAGAATTAGTCTTAGATTGGTTGAGAGACAGAAGAGAAAAGTAGGAAACAGAGATGACTTTAACATATTTGCCTTGTAGCTTGGCATGATGATGGGCCTCTATGGTCCTAGTTACTCCAGAGGCTGAGGCAGAAGGATTATGAGCAAGATTATGAGATGCTGACTAAAAAAAAATGTTTTTCCTTGAGCAACCAATGAATGTGGTAGATGGCACATGGGTTCAGACTGACTTACCAAGTTTGTAGATTGTGTGGGAAAGATTGAGAGGTGTTTTAGGGAGGGAAAGGAAGAGATCCCTTAGACTAGATTGAACTTAAAATGTCTATCAGGCCTTTAAATGTAAATATAAGTAGGCAGTTGAATATAAAGTTTGGAATTCTGAGAAGTCAAGACTAGAACTGCAGATACAGAGTTTGGATTCATCCCTAACAGGCATAGAAATTGTTCATAAACTCTATGAGTAACTAAGATCGCTTTGGAATGTACAAAGAAAGACACTCAGAGAACTGGTGCTGAGCCTAACCACAATCCAATACAGTATTTGCCTAGCGAGAGGAGAAGTCAGCCGAGCAAACCAAGTGAGGTAAGAAGAAAACAAGGACAGTCATCTCCTGGGCCCCAGAGAGGACGTGTTCTGTCCAGTGCTGTGGAGACCAAGTGTACTGAAGCTGACCAGTGGATTTGTGGATTTGTCCACATGAGGTGGCACGTGGCTGCCCTGGACAAACTCAGTGCCAGGGAAAGCTGGGGAAAGAAGCCTGTTCAGAACAGATAAAAGTCAGTCAATGAAGCGATGACATTTGCCATGAGTGCCAGCAAAAAGACACAATGTAAAGTGGGAGATTTAAACCTTTGTTAAGAAGATAAGTGATATTGTATTATAGGAATGATACAGTATGAGAGAAGGAAGATAATCTTGCAGGGAGAAGATAATTGGCCAGAATCATTGAGAAGAGCTGGGAGAGTTGAAGGCAGAAGCGGTGGAGGGCTTGGTCTTTGCAAGAGAGAAGGAAGTGTGGATGGGAGGGGGCACAGAAGGCACACAGTGCACTCAGAGGAGCCAGTTTTGTTGTAGGAGACGAAGAGATGTGTGCGTGGCCTGCCCTTACTGCCATGTGCCGGGAGCTTTGGGGATACAGGTCTGGAGCAGTCCTTGTGGGAAGCAGGAAAAGCATGCGTGCTGTGGACCACAGAGCTGCCGAGCAGTGCGAGCTTCCCTGTGTTGGTCTCCTTGCCCTTGCTAACACCCGCAGCCTGTAGCACGGTACGAGAGATTCAGCCCTAGTCAGCTGGCTCCAAGACAGAAGCACCGCGGTGGAAGGGCTGACAGAAAATCTGCTCCTCCCAGGGCAGCCAGGAGGCTGGAGAAGAGCGAGGAACCAGGGAGGGGTCCGAGGTCTAGAGACAGCTCAGCACTGCCTGCTCCAGCCAGGGACCAACTCCCAGCTCCGCCTTCAGCTGGGAACTTCTCTGTCAATCAGTCCACGCTGATGACGGGAGATCTTCGCGATTCAGTCAGCTTCCAAAGCTACACCCCCAGACACAGAAGACTTTTGGGGGTGTTTCAGATATCAACCACAGGAGCCCTTTTCAGATACATGTTCATAAATCCCTAGGGCTAAGAATGTAGCGCAATGTTAGAGATGCCACAGACTCTGGTTTCCATCTCCAGTACCATAAAAAATAAGTAAAATTATACTAGGTGACATATTTATTTTCTCCAGTAACATTCTGGGCCAGAGAAAGAGGGAGTAAGGATATAAGTTTGTTTGTTTGTTTGTTTTGAGACAGGGTCTTGCTTTGTAGTTTACACTGGCCCTGAGCTCACTATGTAGCTCAGGCAAGCCTCAAACTCCCAGCAATCCTTCCTCTGCCTCCCGAGTGCTGGGATGACAGGCGTGAGCCACCACCCCTGGCATTGTGGTGTGTGGTACAGGTTGTTGGGTTTATGGGCATGAGTCACCATGCCCGGCGTTGTGGGGTGTGTTACCGGGGATTGAATTTGGGACCTTGCACTTGCTAGTAGGTGCTGGAACCACTGAGCTAAATGCTAAGCCCAGGACTTAAGATGTTTATAAAGGAGGAATTCTAATGTTGAGCCACAGAACTGATTCCAAATAAGAAGAAAATTGTAGAAACTGGTTGGGTAGGGCTAAATGCCAGCTGTTGGAGCTGAGAGCCTCATCTCAGTTTGGAGGGTACACTTAGAACTAGGTATATTTTTAATCTTTCCTTCCAAGGCCCTTGGCAAAGGGAGTGTAGTACTTAAAAGGGGGCTGAGTCAGAGTAGCCTGAAGTGTGCAGTAGACACACAGTTGTTGGGAGGTGAAGGGTGCCAAGGAAATTATAGACTCCATCAGTGACTTCTCAGATGCTGTCAGAGCTTCACATACAACCACACACTGAGCAAGACTCTTTCTCTTTGCTTTGTGTGTGTATAGTGCCCTTTGGTACTGTAAGCAGCTTTATTGGGGCGTCATTGCTAGACATTGCTGCAATTAAATTACCTGCTAAGCAGTCAACATTAAAATAAGGTCAGAGAGATATGTCTTCCTATGCCTCTCCCTTAGGGTCCCTCCGGGCCTCTTCTCCCCTTCCCATTCCTGTTCCAGAATAAAACTGGGAAACTCTAGAGTGGTCTGGGGTTTGTCTGATGTTCAGAGTGTGGAAGTAGTTGACACTCTAGTGGATTTCTAGATGTCACACGACATGGTTACTCGGGAAATTTTACATTGAGTTTGGTTTTAAACTGATACGCAGCACCAACATTGTACATGTTAATTGGCTGCCAGGTAGTGTTGTGTCCACATGTACCCTGTGCACCAGCACAAAGCTACCTGTTCCTCATCCATCTGTCACTTCTTCATAGCAACATGATTCGCAGGCCTTTCTTCTAACTCTGGCTTGTGCCATCCCCAGGGTATTGGAGTCACCTGCTGTGCAGTGACCAGCATGCCACAACTCAGCTCCTGGTGGCAGCAGTTTGGTGCCCGTTAGCTGCCCTTCCCCATCCCCTGAGTGTTTCATCATGTGACGCATGTGATGAACGAACAGTAACGACTGGAGGACTGATCGTTCTGTGGTCTCCTCTTCCCGATGCGCATTCCGGTCTCCTGTTCTCCGTTTCTTCCTAGAGAGCGAGGGGCACTCCCCAAGCCACATTGCAGTGCTGTGCCGGGGCCGCGTGTTCGTCTTTGACGCGCTGCACGAAGGATGTCTGGTCACTCCGCCGGAGCTGCTCAGGTGCTCACTCGATTTCTTTGAGCCTTGTTAGGTCTCAAGCTTTGGTTTAAGTTCACAAGTATCTTTTTATACAGAAAGCTGAAAAAGTGAAAAAAATGTATGTTTATTTCTTCTTATTTTTAACTTAATTTTTAATTTTGCTAGAGGTACAATAAATCTATTCTACTTGGAGAAAAAGAAAGCAGTAAATGAGGTTTAAAATGTGTGATAGGTATTGTGAAATAGTAAGAAAATATTCAAAGAGAAAACGGGAGGTAAGGGTAAGTAAAAAAGGGAAAGAAAAAATTTGATGGTTAAAAAAGGAAACAAAGCTTATGTATAGGGTGTGAGGTTTGTGGGAGACTGGGGAATGGGAAAAAATGAGAATTAAGTTGTGTCATATATGGTACAAATTCTCAATGTGGATTGCAATCATAACATGTACGTAAAAAGTACCGATAAAATCAATTTTTTAAAAAAGGAAAGCAGTACAGATAAGACCAAGCCCAGTGCCTCTTCAGAATTCATCACCGCAGTTTGTTTTGTGCATTCAGTCCTTAATGTGAATTCACATGCATGCATCATTTAAAACAAAACACACACAGAGATATCTACTGTGTGTATCTGTGTACATAATACGAAGTAGTACATATATCTTTTTTGGAAATCATACATTACTATGGCAGATTTGTCTTTTGTTTAGGTCTTTTGCTTCTGTGATGTGGAGGACGTCTGCGTGTTTGTTGTATTTTGTCCATGTTTCACCTCCTCGTTACATCAGGCTCACTCACAGGATCACCGAAGACCTCTCTTGCGAGTTGAATACCTGTGCTCACTTTGGCTCGTGATCTATTTTGTTTGGATAACAGAGAATTTGAGTCACTGCTTAAAATCAAGAGGATTTACAAACAAGTTTGGATTTCTGATTTCTCTTAAAAAATGAAGTTCTAATACCAGCTTACCTTCTGGTCCAGTGAGTGTGGGCTGGACCTGGGTCTGAGTGCTGCCCAACATAGCCCACTGTCCCGTCCAGCTTCCTGCTGCCCTGGCTCTCGTCCTGTGGCTTCCTTTTGTCCACTCATACTGGTTTATTCTGTCCTTTTGGCTTCATTTCGATAGTAGAAAATATCTCCTTGCTCCTATATCTGTGGCAGAAAGGGGGCGACAAGAGCGCCATGTAGACAGCTGCAGTGGACCTCACTGCGCATGCGTTCCCTTGCTCCGTTCTCTCCCTGTCGTCCTCAGAGGTGCGTGATCCGCAGGCGTCAGCATCTCCTGCGTCCTGTCCCAGAAGCAAAGCCCTCTCCATCTGAGCTCTTAGAGGCTTCTCAGATAGTTTCCATCTTCCAGCTCCACTGTCTTCGTTCAGGTTTTCCTTATTTCTCTGCTTAGCTATATCTAGAAATTTCATTTGTTTTGTCCAAATATTTTCCATACTGCCACTAGTCTTTAATATTCCAATGGGATTGTATCTCCTCTTTATTTAAAATTCCTAAATGGTCCCCTGTAGCTAGGATGAAGTCCGCACTCCTTAGCAGGAGTCTAGATTTGACCCTGCCTGCCTTTTTCCGCCTGTTCCTGCCCTTCCTCCTTCGCGTCCTGTATTCCTACCCCATCGCCTCTGTGTAGCTTGTGAAATGACGGAGGATGTCGATCTGTGTGCATACTCACGCACGCTTTCTGTTTACCTGGCAAACTCATAGCTTCCAGTGTCTGGTCACATCACCACAAGATCAGCAGCCCTTTTCCCTCCAACCTCAAAGAGTTAAGACTCCTTTTGGCTTTTTGTGTAATGCGTATTGAGATCACTTATTTCAGTGTTTTGACATCCAGATGGAGCTCTAAAAAGATTAGTCACCAGGTCTCTTAAATTCTCACTGCTTACTGCAGTACCTAGCACTCAGTAGAATTTCATTGTGGGTGAGTATGTATTGAGACACAAGTGTGTCTTATTTAAAATATACAAGTGTGTGTGTGTGTGTGTGACTCTGTACACACACATGTGAACTGAGCAATCAGGCAAGACCTTCACATTATGAAATTTTATCTAAAAATAAAAACATATGACATATTAGAGCCGTGAACTAGGCTGGTCACTTTCAGAATCTTGATGAATTGATTGTCAAAAGGATTCTCTTCAAATCTAGCATGGTACCTAAGAAGTAGAAGTTGGGACTTTACAGAATAAGCCAGATTCAGGTCATATTTTGGAGATACGATGAATGAGAATTGAAGCTCTTAGGTATTGTTTCATAGTATGACAGCTATGGATAGGTGCCATACATTTCAAAAAGCTGGAAGAAAGGATTTTGAAAGTTTTTTTCCAGAAATAATTTATAAATGTTGAGGAGATAAAATGTTTAACTTCATTTAAACAAGGAAGGCATGATACCACTTAAGCTAAATCCCCGACAAACTTCACTTAAACAACTGGCAATGTATACGTGTGCTCAGTGTTACATGACACTCCACTGATGTACAGCTTTTATATTTTTGTGTATTGTTAAAAATAATAAGAAGTCAATTCCGGGTGTGGTGGCTCACGCCTGTCATCCCAGCACTCGGGAGGCAGACAAGAGGATTGCTGAGTTTGCGGCGGCTTTCCTGGGCTACATAGTGAGCTCAGAGCCAGCCTGAACTACAAAGCGAGACCCTGTCTCAAAAAATAATAATAATCATAAGTAAATAAAATTAGCAAGAATTATTGATTGGATTAAGAAAGCAAATGAACATCACTGGATTTTCAATTTACAGTGTTGACAGTATTGTAATAAGTGCAAGCAACAGAGCTAGGAGGAAGGCTGATGCTAGTTTTTAAATATTTCCATCCATCCTTCCACCTCTTTGTCCTATTTTGGTTTTTAGGGTCTCTGTATGGTTCACAACAGCCTTGAAATTAGTCTGTAGTCCGTGCTGGCCTCGGCCTCATCCCCAAGTTCTGAGATGACAGGCGTGTATCACCATGCCCCTATTTTTTTCCTTGTTTTAGTAGTAGCATTATTGATACATGATTCATATATTGTGCCATTTATCCATTTAAAGTGTATGATTAATTCTTTTCAGTATTTTCACACAATTATGGTTCTTCAGTGAGTTTGAAACATTCTGTTCATCTTTGAAAACAACCCTATTCCCGTTCTCTCGCCATTGCTCCCAGTCCTCTTCCTCCTGAGGGTCGCTTTGTGCCTCTCCCAGAACAGCCCCACAGCGGCCTTGGGTAGCCATGGCTGCTTTCTGAACATTCTGTGTAGACGGGACCTTATGTGTGATCTCGTGTTTGGCTTCTTTCATTTAGCATCTGTTTTCAAGGGCTGTCCATGGTTTAGTGTGTGTTAGTGTGCTATCCTTCCTACGTCTGGATGACACTGGGCTGCATTGTATGCAGATTCACCAGCCGAGGGATGTGTGGGCTCTTTCTGCCTTGTTGCTCTTCTGAGTCATGTTGGTGTAAACATCGTGTGCAGGTTTTGTATGGACGACCATTTCATTTCTCCTACACACCTGGAAATGGAATTGCTGAGTCAGTTGGTAACTCCAGGGAAACTGAGAAACGGCAAGACTTTTCCCGAAGGGGCTAAATCATATTACATCTCTATCAGCACCATAAGAGGGTTTCAGTTTCTTTGCACTCATCAACACTCACCATCTTCTTTCTTCAACATAGCAAATGATGTTGAACTTTTTTTTTTTTGACTCAGGGTCTCACTTTGTAGCTCAGGCTGGCCCTGAGCTCACTGTGTAGCCCAGGCAAGCCTGGAACTCAGCAACCCTCCTGACTCTGCCTCCCGAGTGCTAGGATTACAGGCGTGAGCCACCACGCCCAGCATTGTGGTATGTGGAACTGACTGCTGGTGGGTGTGAGTCACCATCCTTGGTATTGTGTGTGGTTACCAGGAGCAAACCAGGGACCTTGCGCTACTTTGCAGATTTTTTAATTGGTTCATTGTTTATTACTGAGTTATAGAAGTTCTTTATATATCTTGCATACAGATCCTTAACATATACATATACCCTGCACATAGTCTTCTCTCATTCTGAGGTTGTCTTCTTAGCTTTGTCTTGACTTTCTTTGAAGCACAAACATTTTAGTTTTGACAAAACCCAGTCTTTTTCTTTGGCTTCTTGTGGTATCAGTGTCACATCTAAGAAACCATGGTCTAGTCCAGGGATATTAAGACTTCAATCTATGTTTTCTGCTAACGTTTTTGTTTAATTCATGGGATGAAGGGTAGATGACTTTTGAATGTACATCTTTTGAAATGTTGGCAGAAATTGAGGTAGAGATAGTTAGGATTTGGAACTTTGGTAATAGATTTAGATAGAAAATGGAGCTAAAATTAGAGATTTGTTGTCTCTTACATAAAGGTGCTAGTGGAAGTTACTAAAGAAATGGATGAGATCACTAACAATCCAGAAAGATTAGTGACAAAACTGGGGAAAGGACGCGGGTGGCAGGCAAAGGGGTCAACAGAGGCTGCCCAGGGGTCAGTGAGACCAGGGAGACAGAGGGACGGGGCTACAGAAATGAGCGCAAGTCAGATGCTCCTGGTGAACACTTTGTGCCGAGTCAAGGCGGCTGAGATGGAGCTGCTGGCTTCCTCCAGGGGACGCTGTATGTGACCCAAGTGCTGTTTGGTGCTGGTTGTGGGGCTGGGGAGCAGCTCGGTGGTAGAGGACATGCCTGCCTTGTGCAAGGCCCTGCGTTTAAGCCCACCCTCCACACAAGTGCTGGAGGACGAAAACCAGATTGCTTTCTCAGTGTGACTGGGTAATATTGAAGGCAAAAAACCACTTAAAAAAAGATGAGATACAGGAAGTAAATTGCTGTTGGAGTCAGAATCTGCTTCTCCGGAGAGTGTGAGAAGACGCTGAGTGTGAGTCCACGTGACCTGTGAAGAGCCTGTGTAGCTCCCGTGTCCCTGTGCTCTCCTGAGCCCTCTTATCTTCCTCAGACACCTGACGCATATCCACGAGAAGTGCCACCGAGAGCCCCCGGGCCCTGGCGTCGCGGCCCTGACCACGGAGGGGAGAACGCGGTGGGCCCAGGTAGGAATCCTGCTCCTCCTAGTAAACATGTTCTCTCACACGCTCTTGAGAGTCTTCTGGGCATTAACTTGTGGCATGTCGTCATCTCCTTGCCCTCAGGCACGACAGTATCTGATCAGTCTTGCTACAGAGAACTTGGCTTTCCTAGAGAGAATCCAGAGCAGTTTATTCGTGTACTCCATGGAGGACAGCAGTGCTCACGTCACACCGGAAGATTACTCCCAGGTGACCCCTTAGTGCTGTCATCACCGTACAGGTTTTTCTGGGGGACTCTTGTGTATATTGAACACGAGTTTTTTTCTGGTTTTTGTTACTGTGCTTTCAGAATTTTCCTCAGCTATAAAATATACACGTATCGCCGGCATGGTGGCTCACGCCTGTCATCCCAGCACTTGGGAGGCAGAGGCAGGAGGATTGCTGAGTTCGAAGCTTGCCTAAGCTACACAGTGAGCTCAGAGCCAGCCCGAACTACAAAGCGAGACCCTGTCTCAAAAAAAAAAAAAAATACATGTATCAAGCTGACTCTTGTACACAGACAGTACTTTAGAAGTCCTTGCCACACAGTCAGATATAGTCTGTTCCTGGTACACAGAAAGACAGCTGTGCTTCTGCGTTGATGCCAGTATGCCTGTCTTCGCACTGCCTGCACACAGGAAGGTATGCACGGAACCCAGGGGCACCAGCTCCTTGCCCACCTGTGACCTATGCGAGTCTGCTCAGAATCTGTCCCCCCTGTAAATTCATCAAGCAGACTTCAGTGACTTTCAGGGTAGGAGCCACCTTTCTGTTGGCCCAGCCCAGCCTAATGTTTTCACTCCTAGGGAAAAAAGACAGGCCTTGCATTGGCACCATAATCTCTTGAAAATGCTTATAATTTTTTCCAAATGGATTCAGCATTATAAATGATGGGAAAAATAATTCAGGATGAAAAATTTTATAGGTAGAAAACAACATTTGTAACTGTGTTCTTTTGCAGTGGGGGACTAAATGCTTCTTATGAAAGAATACTTTCTAATGTAGAATTGTTTAAGCTTTTTTTAATTGCACTGTTCCTTGAGTACAGTCTGGTTGTAGGTCACTATGTACAAGTGGAAAAGTATGGTGAATGTCTCTTATTTTTATGTAAACACATACTGTATATTTTCATTTTTCCTGGTGTACACACATGGTATGAATACACGCACCACCAGGCGCACATAATAGATATTTTGTACAGCTGTGCTTGTGTTTGCTCCCTATGATGTTCCCTGCTCTTGTTTTCTGTTCTCTTCCTCAAGAAGAGTGCTGATTTTAATATACTGTATCAATTTCATGAGTCCTTAATGGGCCAAGGTGCAGTTTGACAGACAGGTTGAGCAAGATAGGAATTTTTTAAAAGTTTACCTTTTAACTCTTTAGTGACTAAATCTGCATAGGCCTCTGTTCAAGTAATAGAAGGCCTCTGTTTTCAGTTGCATCTTCTATAAATATTCATGATCTCTTTTCTAATAAGATTTTTGTTAACTTAAAGTTGGAGAAATAACTAAAGTTGGGGCCAGAATTACTGCATTTTGCATATAGCTATACTATCACTTCATTAAGTTTTGTTGACCTGAAAAGAAGTGAGAGTAGTACATCGCTTGTCGGCCTTTTGGCTAAGATCAAGTGTGCAGAAGTGAGAGTAATAGAGATGTTCAAGACGTGGAGACTTAAAGTGACGTCAGCGGGCCCAGCTCCTGCCGGCTTTGGCTGGCGGGGCCACTGGGGCTCAGACCCAGTGGAGGTCCTTTTAATGTGCGAAGGTTCCATTTCTTCTAGGTCCTTGCCATGGTCCTTGTTGGCGACCCAACAGCACGCTGGGGTGACAAATCCTACAACTTGATTTCCTTTTCTAATGGAGTCTTTGGCTGTAATTGTGATGTAAGTAAACTATTGAAGTCTGGTTTTTTGAAGAAAGGCTGGCCCTGAACTCACTGTGTTGCCCAGGGTAGCCTTGCACTCCCGGCAGTCCTCCTGCCTCTGCCTCTCGCGTGCTGGGGCGCCAGGTGTGAGCTGCCGCACCTGGCAAGGGTCATGGACTTTGGAAACCAGCACTTGGTTTTGAATGCTAGCTGAGGAAGTGTTTGCTGACATCAGTGTGCCCCTAAGCATGAAGAAGACTGACTTCCTGTGTCCCCGTGCTCTGACTGCATATCTTCCCTGCTCACTGGATGCCCAGTGTGGTGCTGCCCACAGTCTCAAGTCCTCGGAGGTCTCTTAGCCCAGTGACCCCTGTGGAAATTCCCAGCTTCCTTTTCCCAGTAGTTCTGCAAAGTCCTGGAACAGCTCTCAGGCCTGGCCTGTGTGACTTGCCCGGCTGTGCTGAGAATCAAGGGCTCACCTTAGCCTGGTGTGGGGTCACGTGCCCAGGGTGTGGCGTCGCCTGAAGGGCACTAGACACTGTTACTCCAGAAGTGTGTGGACTGGCTGGTTGGTAGGCAAGTGCTCAGCGAGGTGTCTGTCAGCGCAGCTCCTCGAGTGCCTGGGACGCGTCCCTGCGTAGTTCTGAAGATTGTTTTCCTTATCGCCCCTTTGAGTTCAGTGAGGACAGAGGACCTCTCCTTCGCTGCCTCCCCTTCTCTAGCTTCTGGCTCCTGCCCGCCCTTTCTCTGAGAAGTGCCCTCTGGGAGGGGATGAGCACCTTGGCCTCTGTTGTCTACGGCAGAGAGTAACACCCCCAGCCCGCCGCTCCCAGGGGAGAGCGAGGCCGTGCTACCGCCTCAGGCAGAGGCGGCCCTGCCGGCACCTGCGGTTCTCTGGGAAGCTGCGAGGCGGGGCGAGCCCGGGTGGCGGGGTCCTGCGGGGTCCTGCGCGGCTCTGCGGCCTCCTCAGCTCCCCCTGGCTGCCGGCCTCGCTCGCCCTGCTGGCATCGGCTCCCCGGAGCTGCGCCCTGTGCGGCGGCTAGGAGCTCACTGTGGCCGGCTCTGCCCTTGGTGCCCGGTGTTGGTGCCGCAGGGTAACAGTGTAACGCCTAGCCTGCTAGATGTGCCAATGTGGCAGAATGAATTTTAAAGGACAGAGCAAGTTAAGAGTAGAGAAGGTTTATTATGGAACAGGAGTAGCTCCTGACAGTCAGGAGGGATCCTGAATGGGTGGGCTCTGTGGACCTTTGTCGGGGTAATCAATTCAGCAGTCGCAGTGTGGGCACAGTGTGGAGCAAACTATAACCAATCGGTGGGATTACAGTGCAGTCCCTGAGCTAATCCTGATCTGATAGGAAAGGGGCACATGGCAAGGGCCGGTGACCTCGACCTCGGCTTATCTGACTTCCACAGCAGGAGCGTTCCTACCCTCCTGTGCGTCCCACGCATAGCTGGACTTAGGGGCCGGAGTACTAACTCCGCTCCCCTGTGTTAGTTACTTTTCTCTCCTTGATGAGACAAAATACCTGGTGCCCCAAGTTAGAGGTGAAGGAGTTTATACGGCTCATGGTGCCCTCAAGGCGAGAGAGGCGGCTCATGGTGCCCACAGCATAACAACAGCAAGAAGGGAGAGAGAATTTATCAGCGTCTTTCTGCCCCTTTTATCTTACCTATTACCCTACCTGTTGGGGTTAGGGTGGACCTAAACTAATCACTCACGTGTAGTGGTTTAGTAATCACAGGCCCTTAAGCTCAGCATCACACATTCTACATTCAACTACCTGTGAAAAGAAAGTCCCACCTCATCTGCATTAGACTTTGGGGGGTCTAAGCATAAACTATAACGTCACCCCTTAGGGAAGCACACAAGGCTGGCCCTCAGCAGCCCCTCCAGCCACAGCTGTGATGTCTTTGATTTCTGTTAACTTCCTTGAGAGCCCAGCCCTTGTCTACGCGAGTTTCCCTCTGACCTAGCTGCCTGCAGTCGTGCAGAGTCACTGCAAAGGCCTGGCTGCTCCCTGCAGTCGGGTCTGCAGATCTCAGGTCTTCCCCACCCCTCACACTGTTGCAGGTAGCTCGTGGGGCCGACAGTTGGAAGCGCAGGCAGCAAGTGATGGGACTGTCAGCACAGAAGCATGCAGAGAATAGTGCAAGAATCTGTCTTGCACACCCATCGGTGCAATCCCGGCTCTCTGCTGACTGAGGCAGGAGGGTGCTGTAGTTCAAGGTCAGCCTGGACTACATACGTTCTCCATTAAGTGATAGGAAATCTCTAGTTGCAATTTCCCTAAGTGCAGCCAGAAACTTACAGCACCGTGTAACACAGTCCATCTTTCCCACATTTCTTCAACATCAAGAATTATTTGTGCCACCATATCTGAGCATTTTTCGTAGGTATAGATATATTAGTTATGCCTTCTTTTTATTTTCCGGTACCAGGAATCAAACTCAGGACCTTGTTCTTACCAGCACTGCTGAGCTACACCCTCAGCCCTGGTTATGCTTTCTAATACTTGCCAAGAAGTCTTTCTTTTTTTTTTATTTTTATTTTTTGCATTACTGGGGGTTGAACCCAGGGCCAGAGCTGTATCCCCTACCCCTTTTGAATCACTGGTTGATTGAATTCTTTTACATGCCTCCTTTATTTTAAATGTCCCTTGAATTATTATATGTAAATTAGATCCATCAAAATTTAGTTGAAAAACACTGATACTAAAAGCTTTTTCTTAATTTGAAATGTTTTGACAACTAGAATCTATTTCAGTCTTCACTATGATTTATGTTACTAAATATGGTACAATAAAAGAATGTGTTTTATATTCCAAGTTTGCTCTTCATATTGTCAGTATCACTCAGGATAGTTAGAATTGATTGAATTTTTGAGACAGGATGTCACCAAGCTAATCGTCCAGGTTGTGCTTGAACTCACAGTCCTCCTGCCTCAGCTTCCCAGAGTCCTGGGGTGACAGACCTGTGCCTCCAGGCCCCACTCCAGCGCTGTGGGGTTCCCAGTGCCCTTGGGTGGTCTGCCTGCCCCATCCACTTGGCAGCACCTCCACACCAAGGGCAGACGCCGCTTGACTGGTAAACAGCACTTCCTTCCTCCCGTTGCTAGTGTCTCCAGGTGGTTTCTCTGGTGGCGTGTGTTTGCTCACACCCACCCACCGGATGCCAGCAGCCCTGGCAGGTGCCCCAGCTCACAGTCACACCACGTCCTGGGGTGGCTGTGTCTTCGTTACAGGAAGCGGGTGTCTGGGGCCTCGTCTTTACCTTACTGTCCCTTAAAGTGTCCGCTCGGGTGCGAGTGTGGCAGCTCCTGAACTCGCGGTGTACCGTTTCAGCACGCCCCTTACGATGCCATGGTCATGGTGGACATCGCCCACTATGTGGACGAGAGGATCATAGAGACTGAAGGAAGATGGAAGGTATGTAGAACAGGTCCGCTTTCTCTGTTACGTTTCATAGAGAAACTATTTTTAAGTCTTTCCTGTTTTCAGGGCTCAGAGAAAGTACGAGATATACCACTTCCAGAGGAGCTTGTGTTCACTGTAGATGAGAAGATATTAAATGACATCAAACAAGCTAAGGCCCAGTTTCTTCAAGAGGTAGATTTTCTGCTTTTCTCTAGAGCGTTATTGGTGCTTTCTCTTTTACCAGCCTGTAGAAGGGTTTGGCCGCCCTTCAAGTGTGTCTGCGGGACTTTCCTCAACAGGCGAAGACTCGCGTAGCACTGCTCGGGGCGGGTCCCTCTGGCCGGCACTCACTGTCCCTGTTGTGGTCTTTCCCTGGTAGGCATCTGATCTGCAAGTCGTAGCTCCTGTCTTCACTTCTTTCGGCAAAAGGCTGACCAAGAAGCGGTCGCTGCACCCCGACACCTTCATCCAGCTGGCGCTCCAGCTGGCCTACTACAGACTCCATGGACGGTGAGGCCGCCCCTCTGTGTCTGCCTCGGGCCCCGGGATGAACGTTCCCCCAGCAGGCCCGGCCTGACACGCAGAGTTTTCATTCCTTCCCCTTCTTCCATGACTGCTGTCAGTGTTGTCGCTCACCACAGCATCCACATGGTGCTGTCGCCGTGTCCGCTGCCTTCTGAGGGTGGCTTGTGACACAGGGCACTTGCCTCTCTCGCAACCTTGGTTTTCTGATGGGCTCCTGGAAATTGAATTGTGTAGATGATCCCAAACTTTGCTTGTCTGTGCAAGAAGAGAAGCACTGTTGTGACATCCGACAGCCCAGCAGGAGTGGGAGCCTCTGGGTCCTGCTTTAGATCCAGCTTGCCGTAAATGACAGACGCTTGGGTTGTTTCCACCTTTCGACTTTTGTGAGTAATGCTGCGTGGACATCCTTACGCAGATACCTCAGAGAGCCCTCATCTCAGGGCTTTTGAGAAGTGAAGTTGCGGCTTGCTATGATAATTGCAGTTTAATTTTTTGAGAATTGCTGAACTGGTTTCGATATAGCCGCACCGTTCTTTGTTGCCACCAGCCGTGTGCATGTGTTCGCCTCGCTGCAAGTTCTCACCAGCACAGGCAGGGTGGCCACAGCATCTGGGGAATATCTAAAGATGGACACTTTGCCACGAATCCTCCTCAGAGTACATCCTCGCACTTTAAAGTATTTATCACCTGTTCTTGCCACTTTCTGGAGCAGTTCTGGAGTTTTTGAGAGAGTATCAATAATGTGGTAAACGCTGCTGCCAAGCACCGTCCGACGGATAGGCGGGCTCGCAAGAACAGGGCGTGGCAGGCTCGCCCGCTCTGCTGCGGGTTCTGGCTCTGTGCAGCTTCTGGGCTTCCTCAAAGTCGGGAAGCCTGGGAAAGATAAATACTTCAAGCCAGTTCAGGACACGGAGGCAGCCGTGACAGTGCAGCTGAAGACACTCAGGAAACAAGACTTCATAGCAGCTGCAGGAGGTGGCAAGGGTGATTAGGTGAGGTTAAAGTGGAGGAAAATATTTTGAGGATTAGTAGCACTGTGATTTTAAAATTTAAAAAATGTAAATGTTCACCATATTTTTATGTAGACCTTTGATCCATTTGAATTGATTTTTTTTTTTTTTTTGAGACAGGGTCTCACTTTGTAGTTCAGGCTGGCCCTGAGCTCACTATGTAGCCCAGGCAAGCCTCGAACTCAGCAATCGTCCTGTCTGCCTCCCGAGTGCTGGGATGACAGGCGTGAGCCCCCACACCCAGCACTTGAATTGATTTTTGTATATAGTGTAAGGTAGGGGTTTGCACTAGTCAGGACACCCCAGAGAACAGAGCCGAGTGCGCATGCTCGGGAGGTGGAGACTGGCTTGGGTGGCCCTGGGTACGAGCGGCCAGCGCTGCGGTCCCCTGCGGGGTGAAGAGAGAGGGAAGCTGGCGACTGGTCCGGGGAGCAGTTCTGTTCCCGCGCAGCTTCTCTTCTCTGGCCCTCACAGCCCAGGCGATGCCTGGCACGCTGGCGAGCGCTGCCTTCCTCCCAGTCACCACTGCAGAGCTTCGTCTTTTGGAAACACCTCCTGCGCACGCGCCGCAGCTTCCTCCCTGGCCACGCTGACGCTGGGACCTGGAGCCCCCACTGGCCTCCGGCTCTGCCGTGAGGAGCTTGCTTTCCAGCCCAGTTGTCTCCACACCTTCTTGGGAATCAGTTGCTTAGAGGGTGAGAGGGTTTTTGGGTTTTCACTTTTCTTCAGTCGTGTTCATCTCCGCATCAGTTCTAGGCTCTCTATCCCGGGAGCTGTGTAACCAGTTTTACCCCTGGAAGTGTGAGTCATTCACCTGCGTCCCTTTCGAGGTTCTCGGCTGCCTGGGTTACTCCCTGCTCCTCCAGGGCGGGGAGTGAGGGTGCGGTCCCAGGGTCTGTGCAGGCCACTGCATGGCATCCACAGTACCAGGTCCTCTTGTGCTTTGGTTTTAAAGACCAAAGACTAGATAGAAGTGTAAGTTGGAGGTTTCAGTCGCTGAATGAAGCAGCTTTCTTGGTTCACTGTATCTGTGATGATGATAGAGCCTTTTCTTCACGATGTGCTTTGTGTGTTTTCGTAGCCCTGGTTGCTGCTATGAGACGGCAACGACGAGATACTTCTACCATGGCCGCACAGAAACCATGCGGTCTTGTACCATGGAGGCTGTTAAGTGGTGCCAGTCCATGCAGGACCCCTCTGCCAGTGTGAGTATGGGGGAAGAGGCTCCCACATTGATTTAATTGTTCTCAGGGAATCCTGGGTCCTTCAACTACTTTGAGACATTTCTTTTTCTGAAGTTTCTAAGCACATCCGTGTTTATGTCCAATGAACAGTGTACTTCGGGGCTAGAGATTTAGCTCAGTGGTTCCATCCAGTGCCTGCCTGGCAAGCGCAAGGTCCTCGGTTCCATCCCCAGTGACCATATACAACAGTACCAGGCGCGATGGCTCACGTCTGTCATCCCAGCACTCGGGAGGCAGAAGCAGGAGGATCGCTGAGTTCAACGCTTGGCTGGGCTACACAGTGAGCTCAGGGCCAGCCTGAACTACAAAGCGAGACCCTGGATAGATGATAGATAGATAGATAGATAAATAGATACATACATACATACATACATACATACATACATACATAGAGAGATAGGTAGATAGATGATAGGTAGGTAGGTAGGTAGATGATAGAAGATAGATGATAGATAGATAGATAAATAGATACATACATACATACATAGAGAGATAGGTAGATAGATGATAGGTAGGTAGGTAGATGATAGATAGATAGATAGATAGATAGATAGATAGATAGATAGAACGCACTTGGAAAGACTAATATAAAGGTCTCAAGGGGAAAAAGAAGAGAAATGGTAATTATGTTGGGTAATGGGTCTGCTGCCTGGCTGCTGTGGTGACTAAGTTCACCGTGCACACGTTCACCTGAGGATCGTGCGTGTACCTCATGCATAGTTCTGTCAGATAAAGCTGAAGAAACAACAAAAGAAACACCTCAACAAAGGAACCCGTTCGTGTCCCTTCCTGAGCAGTCTCTTTGTACTTTGGGCCCTCGAGCTGATGGATCTCCCTGTGGAATCATTCGGTGCCTCTCTCAGAAGGGAAGCTTTCTGTTCCTGAGACCGAATGGTGTGCAGTCACAGATGCTGGATCTCTGTGAAGACACAGGGTCTTTAACAGGTGTATATGTTTTGTTTTGTCATTTTTGCTTTTTGAAATATAGAGACAACAGTGTATTTCTTTCCTACTCTTGTTTTGGGTTTTGTTGTTACTTTAATTTTTGATAGACCTGGTTGTGTACTTTTTCTTTTCTTCTTATTATTTTTGTAGTTAAATTTAGAGATCCCAGCTGTCTCTATCGTTATATCTGTCTCTGTCCTTCAGCATTTCTTTGAACTTTTTGTTTTCCTTTTCCAGAAAAGAACCAGAAAGGAGTCAATAGGAAAGGCAGTAGGAGAATTGAGGAAACACCTAGTTGTACAGGAGTACTACAAGTTTCTGGAAATCTTTCCTCTCTTAGGCTACCCAAATCCTAATTATAATGATCTTAAGTTCTTTTTTCAGTTGAGTTTTAAATAATTTGTTATTGGGACTTGATTTCTTGATGTATATTGAAATTTGATTGTCTTGATTTCAACACAGCGTTTGGAGCAGCAGCAGAAGATGCTAGAGGCTTTTGCAAAGCATAATAAAATGATGAAAGAATGTTCTGCTGGGAGGGGTATGTATGCTGGGATTACTCTGCCTTGAAGAGAACCCGGTCGAGAGCTTCTTGTCACTTCAGCTTCGGGGTTTATTGCAGGGTTCGACCGTCACCTTCTAGGTCTGTCCCTCATAGCGAAGGAAGAAGGTCTGCCGGTGCCGGAGCTCTTCTCAGACCCGCTGTTCTCCAGAAGGTAATGCTCAGTGTCCACGCTGGAAGTGTCAGAACAGCGGAAGCCAGCAATGATGCCTTTCTCTGTGCCTTTCAGTGGAGGCGGCGGGAACTTTGTTCTTTCAACCAGTCTGGTTGGTTATTTACGAGTCCAGGGAGTGGTGGTTCCCATGGTACACAATGGATATGGATTTTTCTACCACATCAGAGATGACAGGTGAGGCTGCTCCCTTGTTCTTTTTTTTTTTGTGGTACTGGGGATCAAACTCGGGCCCTTGTGCTTCCAAGGTAGGTGGGGTACCACTTGAGCTAAATCCCCAGGGCTGCTCCCTTGTTCTTATGAGGTGAACTCAAACATGCTACATTGGTTACATTTATTGCCTGAATGCTTTTCTACACTGCGATTCTAATGATGTTGTCATCTGTTACTTGCGAGGTAAGTAACTACTGTTGCTGCTTAGACATTTATTATGTATTTATATTTGTCTTTCTGGCTTCTGAGACACTTATGAAATTAGTCCTTTAGCGTTTTTACTGCAAAACAATTTCAGGTTGTTCCACTGACTATCTTCAGCCTTAAAATTAGTACATTCTTGGGCCAGAGATTCAGCTCAGTGGTTCTGGCACCTGCCTAGCAAGTTTAAGGTCCCTGGTTTGATCCCTGGTAACCATATACAGCAACACCGGGTGTGGTGACTCAGGCCCACCAGCAATCAGTACCACATACCACAGGGCCGGGCATGGTGGCTCACACCTGTCATCCCAGCACCCAGGAGGCAGAGGCAGGAGGATTTCTGAGTTCGAGTCTTGCCTGAGCTTCATAGCGAGCTCGGGGCCAGCCTGAACTACAGAGTGTCAAAGAACACATACACACACACAAAATTAGTACATTCTTTAATGTACAAGCTGTGATCAAGAACTACAGTGAATTTTTTTAAAGATTATTTTATAATAAAGGATACATGGTAGTGAATCCCCTGCAAAACCCTCCCCCTTGCTTCACACACAGTTATCGTATTATCCCTGGCACTTTCTGAGTAGTTTGCAGTTCCTCTTGTCTTTAGTGGCAGTGCCATGGCTTCCTCGATGGCCTGAATCAGTTCAGAACATTTACCTTTTGTGGCCATTTTGACGTCGCGGGGAGGCGCTGCGTGCCAGATCCGGTGCGTCAGGTGGATGCGGACACACAGAGGGATGAGTGTGAGCAGCCCTCGGGCAGGGAGGAAGGGAGATCAGGGGCCGTGTGTCTCTTGCACCTTTTGAATTTCAACGCTTGTTGTGACGTGCTCCTCTCCTATTTTGTCCATACTCGGTGTTTCACGGTTCCGAGAGTCTGTGGTGCGCCCCTCCACGTCCGGGGCTCTGCGTGTGCGTCGCGCTGCAGGCGTCGCGGTGGGACCGTGAGCAAGCAGGAGAGTGCGCAGGGCGTGCTGCGGTTGCAAACACCGCGCTTTCTATGCTTGCCTTTTTTTTTTTTTTTCCTTTCTGAGACAGGGTCTCGCTTTGTAGTCCAGGCCGGCCCTGAGCTCACTCTAGCCCAGGCAAGCCTCGAACTCAGCAATCCTCCCGCTTCTGCCTCCCGAGTGCTGGGATGACAGGCGTGAGCCACCACGCCCAGCAAGGCTTGCCTTTTAAAAAGTATTTTCATCAGTTTCAGGTTTTTGATTCATCAAAGGCTCCCATGACGGGTGTGATCAGTACATGGTTAGTTATGCCAGTGCCTAGTGCCGTCCCACAGTGTTCGATTTGTGGCCATTATAGTGCAAATTAAAAGTTAAATGATAACTTCATAAATAGGATCTTTTTCATAAATAGAGTCAGAGGTCTAAAATCATCCTTGTAACGCATGAATGAGCACTCTCACCCTGGAAAAGTAATGGCTGCTGTGTTGCGTGCAGCGACCGAGTTCCAGCCACACACGCCTCAGCTGTCTGGCTCGTGGGAAAGTCCACCTCCGAGGGTCTGGACAGGCGCCCACTCTCCCGTTCAGAAGCCTTCCGCGGGGCGGCGGTGTGCGGGGCGCGGCGCGGAGGCGCGGAGGGCAGAAGCAGGGCAGACCTCGCTCCTGCAGCCCGCGCTCCGCCCTGGGCAGGGGGCAGCACAGGCAGGTCAGCGTGGGGCCCGGGACGGTGCGCCGTGCGGTGAGAAGCGCGTTGGTCGCCGTGCGCCGGAGGCCGGTGGTGGGGGCGAGAGTGCTGGTCCTGGGCCAGGGCGGGCTAGGCTGTGACACGGGCGCCGACCCGCCAGCCAGACCAGAGGGCAGCTCTGACTGCTGCTGCCTGGCAGCTGCCACCGGCCAGCCGAGCCAGCACCCTCGCTCTGAGCGCGCCGCAGCAGATTGCTTCCCTCCGGACCCCTGCACAGGCTCCCTGGTCCGCCTCCTGAGAACGACTCAGGAAAGTCCTTCTTTTGAGACCGCTCAGCCCGCCCGTTGCACAGGGAAACAGACTCCTCCTGTGAGCTCCTGCGAGCTGCTCGCCTTTCTGACCTATCTCCAAACCAGCCCCTCCCCTTTCCCTCTCTGCGGCTCCCCTGGGCGTCTGAGGCTTTGAGTGTTGCGAGCCAGCTCCTCTCGGGCACTGCGGTGAGGGTGCCGCTGCCTGGCCTCTCCTGGAGATGCATTTGATGTCTGTCCCAGCATCACTTATCCTCGGGGCTTTCGGTGACCTTCTGGAACAGCATTCCCTTCCCTCCCTACACCGAGGCCTTTCTTTATAGCGCTGGTAGCCACTGTGCCTGAGAATGTGTGTGTGCGCATGCGCGCACAGGTGTGCACACAAACTGTGTCTTCCCTCCCTTGTATAGAAATAAGCTGCGGAGGAACCGGATCTGCTGTGTCTCCAGCTGCGTGACAGCCTTGCGCGTAGGTGTACTCCCCACCGTTTTCAGAATAACTTTGCTAACAGCATCGTGCGGGTCCCAGGGTAGGGAAGACATGGGCGCTCACACGGAGGGCCGTCTCCGGCGGCTGAGGGAGAGAGACGGGGTTTGCGGGGAGGGCTGTGGTCAGCCCGGAGCGCACCTCGTAACTGCCAGGGCCCTCGGATGAAGAGCAGCCAGCCAAAAACAGGGATCCCGGAGACACTGCTTTAGTTGGCTTGGCAAATTTAAATAGAACCTTGTGACATGATAAGGAGTTTAAACTTAGACGATGAATGGGAAGCATTTTACCTTTTAAGCCCAGAAGAGACTTGTTCTACTTAAAACTAAAGGCGCCCTGGGGGCTCTGGGTATAAACCAGGAGCCCAGTAGCATAGTTAGACCAAGAAAGGGAGTGAGGACGCTGGTGCGCGAGGCTGCGGGTCCCAGGCCGCACGAAGGGAGGAGGGTGACCTGGGCTTCTGGACTGGACGGCCTGCCCTGGCGACCTGTGGCAGGGCGAGTCGGGCAAGAGGAAGACGCCGAGCCTGAGGGGCAGCCTGTGGGTGCCGGAGGCAGCGCCAGGCGCCCACACCCAGTCTTTTCTTGAAGGTCCAGCCCCTCAGCCACACTCCTCCCGGCCGGACTTCGGAGGCAGATTGTGGGAGCCACGCAGGAGGAGCGGTGATTCTGCCCGGGGCGGGGTGCCGACAGGGCGGCAGAGAGGTGGGAGATGCAGGCGGGTTGTGGGGTAGAACCGGAAGGGCTTCCCGAGGGGTTACGAGTTCCGGTCTCTGCGGCGAGGAGGCCAGAGTGGGGTCTGAGGCAGGGAAGGGACCGGCGGACTCCGTCTTCAGGCGGGAGCTCGCTGTCCCCGGAGGGCCTCTGGCAGAGGCTGTGCACGCGTGCAGCTCTGCGACCCAGAGGTGCGTGTTTGAGTCATCGCTAGACAGACCCACAGCAGTTTTCAAAGGGAACATCTGGAAATTGTGTGCAAGGTTTTTCTTTGTCCTGTTGTTAAATTTGAAAGTTCTGTGACTGAAAGAAAATTTATTTCTTTCTAAGCAGCAGTTTAAGTGTGACATTAAAAAGTTTATAAGAATCCCAGCACTCGGGAGGCAGAGGCAGGAGGATTGCTGAGTTCGAGGCTTGCCTGGGCTACATAGTGAGCTCAGAGCCAGCCTGAACTACAAAGCAAGAGAAGACCCTGTCTCAAAAGAAAATAAAAAGTTTAAAAGATATGAAAAAATGCAAGAGAAGTCATCTTCCTGTCCATTCAGGCACAAGACTGTTCTCATATGATGCTGCCAGTCCGTGTGTATGATTTTTGAATCCTAATTTTGTCTTTTTTGTGATTTCCCACTCAAAGCAGTTCATTCTATTAGCTGTGCTCCGAGGTGTTTTCAGGGGTGAGTAAGCGCCAGGCAGTCGCGGGGAGCAGTTTCCAGCCCTGCAAGGCAAACCCCCCTGGCCGAGCGAGTGGGGCCCGTGCCCCTCCACCGGTGTCAGCAGCGCACCCTGAGTGAACCTGCCCCTCTGCTTCTATCCCGCCGTTCTCACTCTGGCCTTGACAAGCTGTTTTTACTAATGTGCTAGAAAAGACAATTTCTTTCTTCTCAGAATATTCAAGAATGAAATATTGTTTATTGGCACCATTTCTTTTGTGAACGGTCTATGCAAGTAAGAAAGGTGATTTATGTAATTTAAAACGATAACTGAATTTTCAAAAATTTAACAGTTCAACAAGAATTGTTAATCTCTGGAAACAAACATTTAGATGCTGCCTAGTCTGCAGATCTCCGGCACAGCACAGCTGGAAAATCGATGCCAGCTCGCCGGACAGAGCCCAGGCAGTGCGCGCAGGGCTCCCTGTGGCCCGGTGCCCGCCCGCGCTGACGGTGCCTGGCTGCCCTTGCGCCGTGCAGGGCAGCGGGCGCTCAGGACTCCACCTAGTCTGAAGCCCCTGCTGCCGCCGTGACGCGCCGGCTTCTCGACGATGCGCCAGCCGTGCCTCGGACCAGCAGCGGTGCCCTGCACGCGTGCCTCTGCGCCCTTCGCCTGTACTTCAGATAAGCTTTTACGGCCTGGAAAGGGCAGGGCCGGTTCCACAGGGGCGGAGCTAGAGCTCCTGCTCGGAGACACTGAAGGCTCTTCTGTGCTTCTGCTTCTTGGTCACTGTCTCACTGGCCAGACCTGGGATTCTCTATGGAGGGAGCCAGGAGGGGCTGGCAGGGTGTGGGCTGGTCCCAGGTGACTTTTTTCTTTGCTTCTTCAAGAAATAGTTTTTCTAACCTCTTTCACTCTCTAATTCGTGTTCCTTTAAAAATGCTGTAACAATGTTATACCCTTTTCTTTAAAACCAGTTCAAATTTCATTACAAACAGTAATGTGGATTAATATTCCAACCCACTCCAGTGGCATTTTTTTAGGAAGAAGGGTTTTGATTTTTTTTTTTTTTTTTGAGACAGGGTCTCGCTTTGTAGTTCAGGCTGGCCCTGAGCTCACTATGTAGCCCAGGCAAGTCTTGAACTCAGCAATCCTCCTGCCTCTGCCTCCCGAGTGCTGGGATGACAGGCGTGAGCCACCACGCTCGGCACTGTGGTATGTGGTTTTGTGATTGCTGGCGGGCGTGAGTCTCCACGTCCAGCATTGTATGTGGTTACCAGGGATCAAACTCAGGACCTTGCGCTTGCGAGGCAGGCGCTGGAACCACTGAGCTAAATCTCCAGCCCTTGATTGTTTTCTTTTGAACATAAATCCTTCCTCTAGAACACTCTATACTCTACTATCCAGTAAATTGCAGGTTTCCTGGCATTACCTATAAGTTCAGCTTTGTCTTTTAATTTTCTCACACTACACGTATCTAACAGCGGAATCTCACATTTCTACTGTGAGGTGAAGTAAAAGTTCCAGCTCTGTCCTGTAACCACTCATGATTTGTGCTTCACAGGTTCGTTGTGGCCTGTTCAGCCTGGAAGTCTTGTCTGGAGACTGATGCAGAAAAGCTGGTTGAGCAGATTTTTCATGCTTTCCATGACATGATGCAGCTGATGAACACTGCGCATCTTTAGGGACTTGCCAGAAATGATCATGAAAGGAGGGATGGAGTGTTGACCCAGAGAAACTTAGATGGTGACTTAGAGGAAACTTGATAAAGGTCGAAATCAGTAGAATCATACTCTAAATTTATTCTGCCATAGAAGACGGAGTATTTTTTAAGCTTTCACTAATGGAACAGCAACGACAATTAAGTGAATATATAACTATGCAATGTTTAAGCCTCAACAATGCAAATCTATACATAGTAACAATGCAAATTTTACTCTGACTTTTAATATTGCTGATACTCGTAAGTCCTCCTTCTGAACCTTGCTGTAGAATTCATCTTTTAAGCACTTTAACATTTTCTAATTGCCAAAGGGTACAGAGTACGTGATTAGATGTTCATCACCCTAAATTCTTGCCTCCGTGTTCACCACAGAGGTCTGAGCAAATGGTGTTTCTGGGAAAAACCCACTGCAATTCCGTGATCTGAACCGTCTTGTTGAACAGGCAGAATCAGGTTACAGTAGGGAGACTCAGGATCTTTACTGCATTCTAATTAATTTTGAGAATATAAAAATAAAGCATTTCTATTTAAAGATAGTGACTTCTAATGATTAAATGTTGAATCAGTCTCAGGACTTTACAGTTTTTTGCTCTATTGTTTAATGTTATAGTTTCTGCTCTTAGAACTTCAATCATGTGGTTTCTTGTTTTCTGTTTGAATAAATGACTCACTCCGCTTTTTCTCTCTGTGCTTTCTCATCCCAGTTCCCTCTTGCTCTGCAGTATGCCACCCCAGAGGCAAGGTCAGGCTGGGCGGAGGGTTGGAGGTAGTCGTGGCTGCAAGCAGGAGGCCTGGGGTTCCATGCCCAGCACTGCGTACAAAACCGAGCCTGGGTCTGACGACAACTTGCCCTTTTTCATGGTTTTGCCCACGGACCATACTCAGGCCGTGCCGCTGTTCTTGCCTTGATTTATGTAGACAGCAATGACCGTCAGGCTAGTAGCACTGGGGCTGGAAGGTCTCACGTGTCCTCATCCACCGACTGGCGCTCGGAGGCTGGGACGCTCCTCCCACGGTCCTTGTGGGCACCGTCTCTCTGGCTGCCGCCTCACCCAAGCCTGCATGTGTTCCCTTAACTTGCCTGACGTTGATCTTCGGAGCAGCTCTAGAAGCAGATCCCTCAGCTTCCATGCAGACCTGCTGGATTGGATCCTTGCAGGAACACACTCTTCCTGGCTGCTGTAGCGTCTGAAATTTCTTCTCTTTACACACATTGTTACCCTGAAAAGTTCTCTGATAGGCTCTGGTTTATTACCGAGAAAAGAACTTTGTATTTTACTGCGCTAAACAGATACAGCGATAAGAGCTGATACTGCTCTGAAAAGATACAGAAAAAATACGGAGATGTGATGAATTCACTGATGAGCGGAGCACCCGCCATGACCCACTCACCTTCCAAACACAAGAGGCCTTGAGCGGGACCCCCTGGACCTAGTCTGCAGCGGGTGGGAGGACACTGGGCCCCGCGGATGCCCTGCCTGGGCCGCGTGTGGCCAGGGGGTACAAAGCGTGGTTCTCCCCAGCTCTCGCTGAGGCCCTGCTGCCGCACGGGTCCTGCCGTCACCACAGCAGCAATAAACACCACTGCCTGGCCGGCGGACAGATCCTTGAGGCCTTCACCTCCGTGGGCGTTGCCGGGTGAGTCCCAGCGGTGCGGAGCCAGCACCCGCCGTGCACCTGACAGTGCAGGAGTAACCTCGCAGCGAGCTCCCCAAGTCCGCTGCTCTCTGCTCCGTGTCTCCCCGGACTGCCGGAGTCCTGGCTGTGCCCCACAGACACGCTGGGTCTCTCGGGCTCTGCCACCATATGCCTTGTGTCCAGTCACTCTCATCACTACCGGAGAGCCTGGGAGGCTTCCATAACATCCTCCTGGAAATAGACCCAGTGCTGCCTGATAGAGCAACATCCTAAAACATACCCTCAAGAGAAGCTGCTTACTACGAAAGCCACCCCACAGGGGCGACGGAGAGAGCCAGGCCACCAGATGTGCCAGTCTCGATGCAAAAACAGGAGACATGTGAAAACCCCTGCGTGTTGTGCTCCGTTCCTGTGGCAGATACCTGATGGAATGCAGACTAAAGAAGGCAAGGTTGATCTTGGCTCGTCATTTCAGTCCATGGTCAGCTGTCTCCTTTTCCTTCAGGCCTGTGCTCAGGAAGAAACATCATGATGAAGGGCTTGGTAGAGGAAAACTGCTCACTTCATGACAACCAGGAAGAAAAGAGAAAAAGAGCCAGAGTGGAAGGGGCAGGGAGCAAATAGAGTCCCCAAGGTCCCATCGCTGCGATCCACTCCCTTTAACTCCTGCTCCCTCACAGACAAAGCCGTCAAATTTCAGTGAATCCCCTCATTCCCAGTCACTCCTCTAGGCCTCACCTCTGAGCATTGTTGCACTGGAAGTCAGCCCTCAGCACGTGAGACTTGGTAGGACTTTTCATATTTAAAACAATACAAGGTAGTGATGCCTCCCAAAAAATGTATAACAGGGCCTAAAGAAGTTGACATGGATGGAATATTTGGTAAAGTACTTAAAATGATAAAGGGCTCAATGAGATTATGAAGAGAATACATATATTTAGATGAAATTAGGGAGAGTGCCGGACATGAATGAAATGTGGTAGAGATACTTCTAAAAAGATCTTGAAAGTGAGCGAAAAGGGGGGGGGGCAAATAATACAGTTAGTTGAAAGCTTCAATAACAAACAAGGCCAAGCATAAAAAAAATCTGAACTTGAATACAGGTCTTTTGAAGTACCCCATTTTTAAAAGATCAAACACCCTACAAAGCAAATGGACCTAACAGACATATGCAAAAGCTCTCAAAAGCTCCATGGATGAGTGCCTGAGGCTGTGGGGGGATTTCTAGATACAAACCATGACACAGAACACAAAATGCACATGCAGAAAATATCAGCAGCTTTTTAAATACACACAATAACTGCTTTCAGGAAGACTATGAAGCCGTAATAACTAAAGCAGCATATACTGCCATAAAACATGCACTTCTACAGCCAGCTCATTCTGGAAAAAGGTGCCAGAAAAATGGAGTGGAGAAACAACACTCTAATAAATGTTGTGGGAGAATAGGGCATGCTCAGGCAGAAGATGGAAACAACCCTATCTCTTCTCTCATAAAAAAAAGCAACTCAGTGGCTCAGAGGCCTAGACAGAGGACCTGAACCTGAATTCTGAAAGAGCTAAATAGCAGAAAACATGAAACACTTGAAGACATTGAAATTGGCAATGATTTTTCTGACAAGACCCTAATAACAGAGGAAAGAAAAGCAAAACTTGAGAAGTTAAGATTATCTCTAGCTAAAAAGAAAATATGCACAGTATTGGGGATTTAGCTCAAGTGGTACCATGCCAACCTTGGATGCACAAAGGGCCCAAGTTTGATCCCCGGTACTGAAAAAAAAAAAAAATCTGCACAGCATGAGAACTAAAAGAGTGAAGAGGCAATTTATACCTTAGAGGAGAACACTTTCAGATATTCATCTAGCACATTAAAATCCAAAATATATAACAAACTAAAAAATCTTTATTAAAAAAGCAGTTCTATTAAAATGAGCAAATGATTTGAATATACACTTCTCAAAATACTTCTATTAATGGTGAAAATTGGGAAAATGGTTAATATCATTAGCCATCAGAAAAATACATATGAAAACCCTATCATCCCCATTAGAATGGCTATTATTAAGAAATCCCCAAATAACAGATGTTACCACAGATGGGGAGACAAAAATCTTATTTCTGGTTGGTGGAAATGTAAATTAGTGTAGACACTATGGAAAACAACATGGAAATACCTCAAGAAACTACAAGTAGGTGTACCATGTAATTCAGTAGCTGATTTCTGGGTACCTAGCCAAAGAAAATGAAAACAGCCTGCCAAGGTGACATCTGCACACCATGTTTATTAGGCAAGCACTCTCCATAGTTAATATACGGCACCTTAGGTGCACATAAAAACCATAACAAGAGTGAAATCCTGTCCTTTACAGCAAAGTGGTGGAGGTGACAGACATGTAAGTGAAATGAGTAGACACAGAAAAACTAGTGCTGAGTATTGTCTTCAGAGTAGAAATTAGAAAAAATTGACCTTAAAGCAGAGTAGGGACCACTAGAATTTCAGAAGTGCCTGTGCAGGGAGGAAGGTGAAGAGAGATCCTGGATATGGCCTGCATACTCTGCGTGTGTGTGTGTGTGTGTGTGTAATTAACACATTAAAATGAAAATGTAAATTCTTCTGCTAGTTTGGAAACTTAAAAGGAAAAGATTATGTTAATTGAACAGTTTATTTTTCCTTTGTACTTGTGAATTTGTTTCCAGGTAATTCTGACATCTACTCACCTGCTTAGGCCCAATAGCATTTCCCCTGTTTCTGAGAAGTCTCTTAATTCTCACCTGTGGCCCTGACCATTGCTCCGCCCACTGGCTGTCATGGTAATGCAAGGTAAGCCACTGCTTTTATGCTTCTTCAAGAATGATAGATGTCACCTTAAAACTCAAACTTCAGATGTGGATATAGAACACCAGCTGAACATCGTAGATTGAGGTGGAATCAGAGAAGCCCATATTTTAGAATTTACACTCGAGACTTCTTATACAAGCAGGAAGTAGAAGGATTTGAATTTATTTTGAAGATACATCGTGACTTGAGGTCATAAGTCCGGTGTGCCAGCCTGCACGCTGACCATTGAGAAGTAGATGCCTCTCTGCGCCAGCAGCTGCTGGTGGGTGCCATGCTCCCTGACCTGGCCGTTCTGAATCACCACGATGACATCTGCGCTGTGGACCGTGGCCAGGCGGTGCGCGATCACAATGCAGGTGCGGCCTTCCCTGGCTCGGTCCAGGGCCTCCTGGACCACCTGCAGAAACATCAGGCAGAGGACACAGCGTGAAGACGGTATAAATTCCAACATTAAAAGAAATTGAAAAGTCTTGCCATCTTGGTAATGAACTGTTCTGATTTCTAATCTCTGAGTCTTTGTCTCTATCCATGCGTAGTGGGCACAACTGACCTAATCCACCTGCGGTTGCTCCCCCCTTTCATCCTAGTACAAGTGGGGTCCCGTAGTGTCCATAACTTTGCAAGTATTGAAATGCTCAAACTAACCATATTGTTTTACTTAATTCCTTATTATTTTCCAGCTTTTCATGATTATACTTAATGTGCTAAAATGCAATTTACATAGCTTTTCTTCTGAATGCTTGCTTTCTGCTCATGACAGTAAAATTTAATAATTTTAGAAAAATACGGAACAAAGCACAGCATTCTGTTACCTCAGAATAAGCCCAGCTAACTCAGTTAACCCTGCAGTCTCCTTCCCTGTGTCTTGTGGTCGAGGGCAGCAGCAGCCTGTGCACACTGACCGCGGATCTGGGGAGCCTGACCTTTTCACTCTCCGAGTCCAGCGCCGAGGTGGCCTCATCCAGCAGCAGGATTCGTGGCTGCCTGACCAGTGCCCTGGCGATCGCAATCCTCTGCTTCTGCCCGCCTGACAGCTGAGTCCCCTTGTCGCCCACTCGAGTCTCGTATTTCTGCGGGGAGCAGGGAGAATGAGTGGGGTCCGTGCCCAGGCAGACCCTCACTGCGTAGTGCAGGGCTCACACTCATAGCTCAGTTTCATTTAGAGGCAACAGGAGTTTCTGTGATAACATGGGCCTATTTAATAATGTTTTCAACCTAACAGTTTTTCTTTCCAAAATTAAATGGCTTTAGTACTCCGTGGTGTTCTATAACAGAAACGTGAACAGCAAATTCTGGAATCCTACCGTTATCATAAACCATTTGGTCTGATGTCAGTGAGTCCTAAAAAATGCAATGCTGATAGTTTCAAAGTATGTTTAAAATTTGAAACATTCACGTGACCCATGTGGGAACAAAGTTTTTTTCTCTTTTAATATTTTAATAACAAACATTCACTTAAACATTATTAAGTCTCTGCCAGATACCCTCTTTACCAGAACTGGGAAATAGAAAGAAACTCAGCTTTGTTCCTGCTCTGAGGGAAGTTATACTCTAGAGAAATAAAGAGCATTCATTTTTGAGTCAAGTAAGCACCAAATTAATAGTACACATAACATACTACGAAAGATCAAAAGAATGAGACAGAGGGCTGGAGATTTAGCTCAGTGGTTCTGGAGCCTGCCTCGCAAGAGCAAGGTCCTAAGTTCGATCCCGATAACCACATACAATGCTGGGGCATGGTGGCTCACACCTTGGGAGGCAGAGGCAGGAGGATTGCTGAGTTCAAGGCTTGCCTGGGCTCCATAGTGAGCTCAGGGCCAGCCTGAGCTACAAAGTGAGACCCTGTCTAAAAAAAAAGACAAACTCTTTGGACAAGGTAAAAAATAGGATGAAAAAGGAGTTAAAATAAAACTTCATAAAGAAACTTGGGGAGTTAGGTTTGAAATAACAAGAAACAATATAGTATGAATAGAGTAGAAAATCAAGCCTGCAATTTGCAGAGCTTATGTGGCAATAACGCTATGGGAATTAGCTTGCTAGATTTCAGTGTCATTTGTCGTAGCTGAACGTTTAAAGGTTTTCTGTTTACACTCAAATCCAATACTTGACTCAAATCAGTGTATTAAGGGCAAGCCCACATGGGTTTAAAATCACTTGTGAGCCTAATTACTTTTAATTATAGCAGGATATAAAAGGAAAACTAGGTCCTCTTCCCATTTGTAAAACATCTACCCTCCTATTTTCTATTATCTATCTTTATTTTATTCTTTATTTATGCTTTGGTTTTCTTGGTTTTTGTATTTTTGAGACAAGGTCTTGCTGTGTAGTTCAGGATGATCCTGAACTCACTACTGTATATGGTCCAGGCTGGCCTCTAACTGGATGTGATCTTCCTGGCTCAGCCTTCTGAGTGGTAGGATTACATGCATGCACCACTATGCCTGGCCTTTTGGTTTCTTATATAAGAGAAACTATGTGCTATTTAAGTAAGTGTGTCCAATTTATTTCACTTAATATCATTGTCTCAAGGCTCATCCGTTTCCCACAAATGGCTGGAGTGAGGGGAAAATAAAAGGAATTAAGACGTATTTTATATATATATATATATATATATATATATATATATATATATATATACCAACTCCCCAAATGAATATAATCATTATAACTGTGTAATCATATGTACTAATAAAAATGATAGACACTGATTCACAGTAATTCAGACAAATACCTCAAAGTGCCTTGAATCAGTATAAGTTGAAGAAGTAAAGCAATAATAGTTTTTCCGCAGTATTATTAAGGAGTAAGTAGTAAATAAAACTTGTATTTACTTACGGATTAAAAAAAACCCAAAGCTCTTTTAGTTCTACCTCATTTTAGCCCATGAAACTATGACTGCTGGATCGAGATTGTGAGATCAAGTCTCTGCATCACCATCAGGGACACTGAGTCACCTCTCCAGGCCTACTCATCCTTAAAACTGACACAGAAGGGATCGCAGATTCAAAGGTAAGAGACTGTAATTAAAACAATATATAGATCAAATCTCTGGGGTCTAGTGCTAGCCTAAGAGATTTTAGATTTGTTATGAAAAGTAAGATTCATAGAAGGAAAAACCCAAAAAATAAAATTTCATTAAATTCAAATTTTTGCTCTGCAAAACGTATTAAAAGGATAGACAAGCTATAGACTGCAGAAAACGTAAACTACCTATCTCACAATAACTGCATTTTAAAAATTCTCAGAACTTGTGGAAAAATAAGTGAAAACAAAACAGAAATACAGCCATTTGAGTAATGAGGGGTAAAGAAAAATGTGATGGTAATAATAAAAGGGAAACAAAACTTACGTATTTAGTGGGTGGGGAGTTGTGGGGTGGGTGGGGGAATGGGAAAAATGAGAAATTGTGTCATATACTGGTACAATTTCCCAATATTGAGTGTGATCATGATGTATATATACAAGGTATCAGTAAAATAAAAAAAAGAAATGCAGTCATTTCATCAAAGACAATGAATAGAAGCCAAGTAAAAATACTGTTTAACTCCATTTGCCTTTAGAGAATGCAAACCTAAACCATAATATATATTCTGATACACTCCTGTCAAAATAGTAAGAATAAAAAATAGTGACAAATAGTAAATCTGAAAAAATGTTCAGAGAAACTCCATCGGTCATGCATTACTGGTGGGAATAGAAAATAGTATAGCTACTCTGGGAAAATTTAGCAGTTTTGTATAAAGTTAAGTATGTTACCACATGGCCCAGAGCAGCACACCTGGATGACTACCCCAGAAAAATAAAAGCTTCAGTTCATACAAAAACGTATACATATATGTAAGTAAGTACCTGTTATTTATAGCAGACTTATTTGTAGTAGCCAAACATTAAAAATAACCCAGACAACCTCCTACTGGGAGAGGCTGATGTGTGGTTCATCCATACTAAAACATGTTACCCTGCTATAAGACGGAACAGCTTACACACGTTCAGTTCTTCAGGGAATTATGCTGAGTGAAAAACCACCCCCTTAAGTTTATGTACTCTATATTTCATGTAATTTATTTTTCAGCTCTCGCGTGCTTGGTGTGGTATTCGTCCACACAGACCTGGTCACTGTGGCTGAGCGTAGGTTTAATTTCCATTCCAAACTGGTGCTCACAATTTGAAGGGTGAAGCCATCATTACCTGTGATCAAGCTGATGGCAAAGCCAGGATGACCAAGGCGACCTGGTGATCTCCCCGCACAGTGAGGATTGTCTGTGCCAGCTTGGACAAGTCAAAGTTCATTACCACGTTCACAATTTGTCTGTCAATACCTCAGGCAAACAGATCAGTGCAACAAGATTGCGGCATAAACTATTTTGAAAACACAATTTCAAAGTTCCTGCTTCATTTTAAAATGATTATGTACGCAAGAATAGCCTGGTTCAGAAATCTTTTTTGCTATGTTTATCTGACTGAACAGAGTCACAGAAACTGATCCACTGGTTTATGTGAACCCTGGAGAAAAGCGTGCTGAGGCAGTATGCTCTTTAGCACTGTTACATACGTATAATACTGGGCTACTCCCTTTAGAATTAGTCCCTCCAGCAAGTCAATCTCAGTATTTCTGCAAATGGGAATCTATTAACTTTTGTACACTAAGAGGGAAATGAATATAGCAAAGTATGCATGTTTTAGATTGCATAATAATATGGTCCAGCACTTCACACATTTCTACGACAGCAACTCATCTGCCTCATCCAGTACTATCGCTTGGACATGACCAACCTTTGCTACTGTTCTTGATGACACCCAGGATCCTGCCAGTAATAGCAATTACCGCTGCACGATGTCATCGCCATTACGCCAGACTCTACAGTGGGCCCTCTCCATCACCATGGCCTTGACCCCTCTCAGGGGTTTGATGACCTGGACGCAAACTCGAGTGACTTTAGAGCGAACTCCACAGAGGACGATCAGCGTCGCACACTGTCGTTCTGCGACCCGGCCGCTCAGGGAGCGATGCGCTATTGCTGCTCTTGCTGCTCCCAGTTTTGCTCCCACTCAGTTATTCCTGCCACGTAAAGCAGCGGACATGCTCTTTTCCTGAGTGGAAAGTGGCCTTCCACAGCTCATTTAAAAACTGTCATTGATTACTCCCATTTCAAACAGTAATCATCAAATACTTTTCCTTCTGTAGAGTTCACATCAGAAGTTTTGATTCTTAGATGCTTTGGAGGGAGTTTGAAAAATCCCTTTTTAGTCATCATTGGATTTCACGGTAGTTGCTGAGTGTCAGGACTATGTTGGTGTTTTTTCTGGGCCTTCTGTTGCTGTGTCTGCACTGTTCTGGGGTACCACTGGGCTTTTCAGGGCTCTCCACTGACCAGCTTCATCAGACCAACCCATTATAACAGGGCCCCCTGTTCTTGTCATGCTCCGGCTGTGTTAACTGCAAAGAAGTCTTCAAAGTTCAAAACATTTGAAAGTCAGTAGACAAATGCAGTAACAGCGGACTAGGCTCTGCAAAGCGAAGAGGTAACTAGTTCTGCCTCAGTGAAGGTTTTGTGACAATGCCCGCAGCATCTGTATGTCTGTGAATGGTAGGCAGCAGTAACTTAATCTCATGCAGCAAATCAAATGCGCTTTTTGTTTTTAAAAAAGGTCTCTAAAAGAATTGACTTACTTCAGTCTCTACAGCCACCTGTTCTTGTGGCATTGTCAAAGTTGCCACCAGGCTGCTCTAACTCAGCTCCTTATAACATTTGCACAGTAGAAAACTGTTCAAACGAAGAACAGATCGTAGTTGCCAGGGGATGGGGAGGATTAGGAGGGTGGAGAGAGGCGCACTGTCTGGAGCAGAGCGTAGAAGTTCGTGCACCGGGCTCTGTGGTGGACACGGGTCTATACTGCACCCAGCTGCCTGGAACCGGGTGGACACTGCTTAGGTGGAAGCAGAAGGCCCCCGGCTCCGGCCCCGAGCGCTGGTCCGGATGCAGCAGTGCTCTCAGCAGTCGCGGAAGTGGCTGAGTCACTGGGCTCCCATGTGCCCAGCGGCTCGGTCTTCTCATAATCCAGGGGTGGTACAGGGAGGGGACAAGAGGGAAGGAAGAGGCGGGAGGACATGACCTTGCAGACTAGACCTGCGCCCCACGGCTTCACCCCCAAGGTCCCTGCCTTCTTCTCCCTGCTGCCCCGAAGTGAATGGCCAGCTCTGCCACAGCCTCCAGGACACTGTCATGCCCCCTTGAGGTCAGTTCCACAGCCGGAGCTCGGACACTGAGCCGCAGCAGACATGGCCCGCTTTGAGCTGTGTGCATCAGGTGTCTGTTACAGTGACGGATCCCCCCCACCCGCCGAATGGAGCAGTTGATGCTCCAGTGGTGACCTGTGCCGTGCTATTTTGTACGGCAGTTTTGGAAGCAACAGATGTACGGATATGTAAGAGCTCTGTGTTCCTCACAGCTGCACGTGAAACCATAATTATCTCAGGTAAAAGTTAACTTTGGGAAAGCAGCCCACGGGCCACCCAAAGCACGATAGTGTTTCCACTGGACCCTGTGACCAGCAGTCCGCAACTGAGCCCAGTGCTCGGGACTCTCTCCCAGGACTTCTCTGCATTTGTGTGTGCTCCTGTCGGCAGGTGAGCAGACCTGTCATCGGGAGGCAGCGTTCCAAGGTCAAAATGCTAATGAATAAATGTATTCTGTTACAGGACTACTGGCGTGACTTTGGGAATTGCTTCGGGGATAAAAACTATAGTCCATTCTAGTTTCAGCTCCGAAGTTACTGGCTGACCAGGTGTGATGGCTGCAGGGCCCTGGGGAAAAGGTGCCTGTTTGAAGCCAAATACTTCTCAGTTATTAACCAAGTTAACTTTGATTTCAAAAGCAGCCGTGTTTCTCACAAGTACTAAACCAGTGTGCCTAAGTTCTGCCCCAGACTTTCAACCTTGTTCTCCAGAATTGTGCATGGGGCCGATGGGCGGAAACAGAACCAGAGCAGTTTCCACCCAGCCCTCTCAGGACGGAACCGTGTCTTCCCGTGAGTTCCGCCCTCTGTGGCCAGCGCTCAGACTGCGTTCGCCCAGAGGTCGCTTTCTATGCTCGCCTGTAGTTACTTCTCACATCTCGCGGCAGACTACACGTTCAGCCCCTCTGGGGTTTACTTTACGAACTGTAGGCTTTTAAAGATCAAGAGAGAAAATTGAGCGAGTTTATATCTTAATTTTGCAGAAGGAGAGAATCTACTTAATTCCATCTTCTACCTGTGAAGGACCTGCAAGAACGAAACACAAAGGAAATGCAGCCCGCCGTGGAAGTCTTCTGTTGAGGGGACCTGATGCTCATATCACCACCCTAGATTTAGGAATCCTCACGAAGATAAATCCAGAAAACAAGAAAGGCGGCCTCCAGTTAACTCACACGGGGCAGCGTCTCGATGAACTGGTGGATGTTGGCCGCCCTCGCCGCTCTCATGACCTCCTCCCGGGTCACCACTCGGCTGTTGTCCCCGTAGGCGATGTTCTCCTCGATGCTGCAGTCGAACAGGATGGGCTCCTGGGACACAATGCCCAGCTGGGCTCGGAGCCACTGCACATTGAGTGTCTTTGCTTCCTGACCATCCAGAAGCTGGAAACCAAAGCACACAAACTATAAGGAGCCTTTAAAAAGAGAAAGAAAAGCCCCACGAAGGCCCACCAAATTGGAAGACTGCTGAACAGGAGCCTCTGAAGTGGGCGTGAAGCATGAGCCTCGAGCCTCAGCCTGACACTTCATCAGTTTCCTACTTCCGGGAGATAGCCCGGCTCCCACAAGCTCAGGGCGAGGTGCACTCTGGCTCATGCCTTCAGGGGATCCTTGCTTTGCTGGCTCCAAGGCCGGAACCCTGTGGTGAGGAAGCAAAGCTGCTGAGTTTAGTGCAGAGCGGGGCATACGCCCGGAAGGGGCCAGGGCCAGACCCAGACCCAGAGCCAGGCCTCCGTGACCTCCAGGAGTGTCCTTTATTAATCTTTTAGGCATTTCTTCTGTTTTGATTTTTTAAAGAGCTAAGCACGTGTCTGTAGTAAGTAACACGTTCACCCTGGGGAGCTGGTGTGTGTACAGAGCTTTCAAGGTGACGTGGCAGGACGAACGGTCACACTGCTGAAGGCCAACCCGGCCAACAGGACCAGCAATCCTGATCTCTGTCTACATGGCAAACTGACAACAGATTGGGCCCCGCTGGCCTGGCACATGCCTCTCTGCCCCTTCCTGCCCTCTACCCACATTTGTGTCACCCCCGCCTGCAGGTGTTTCCATCAGCTGTCCCACCACCGCCCTTCCACTCAGCTCTACCCATTCGCCCTGGCACATCAGAAGAAAACCCGGATCGGCATCAGAGGCCCCAACTCTGAGAGCTAGCAGCCCTGGCCTCTTCCCTCTCCGCCCTGAGAGCGGGGGTCTTGAGCTTCCCCCACTCGGGCCCCTCGGGTCAGGCCCCGGTGCCAGCCGTGGGAGTGGGAAGCGCACTCGTCACGGCCGGATCTTCACCCAGGGAGAGGCCAGGGCAGGAGACCAGCGTCAGTGACGAAAAGCAGATGGGAACGAGCTGCAGGTTGAGGAGCAAAGCCAGACAGCCTGGAGCTCGGGCCGAGGGGTCAGGCAGAGCAGGGGCGGAGGAGCGCAGGCGCCGCTGGCTGGGGTCTACGCTGAACGCCGCGGAGCCCGGGACCCCTACTCTTCTCCTGAGAAGCCCAGCCTTAAGCTTCTCTTTCTGAGAGCACTAAGGGAAGAACTGAACAGAAAGTGAACATCTGCAAAGGGCAGTGTCTTCTGGAGAATTCCTTTTATCCCAGTGACTTTAATTGTTTTTGCTTTACTTGCTACAGATCATGAGTTTTTGCTTGGGGTGCTCAGGGTGAGTCACAGTCCCACGGGGGGTCAGCCCAGTGTTTCTGAGCGAGACAAAGTTGCAGGTCTTGAACCTGGTTGTCCCCGTTTGTCTGATGCGGATGCCAGTTAGGCCTACAGAAGGTGGTCCTGTGTCAAGCAGAATTACAGGTCCTCCTGTGTGCAGTTCTTCCCGTCATGACCACACTGTCTTGGCCACGTGAGAGACAGCCACAGGTCGGTTTGCTAAGAACACGTGCTCACCACTGCTCCAGCCGCGGGGTCGTAGAAGCGCTCGAGGAGCTGCACCACGGTGCTCTTCCCGCAGCCACTGCTGCCCACCAGCGCCAGTGTCTGGCCCCTCTTCACCTCGAGGCTCAGCCCCCGAAGCACAGGGACAGTCGGCCGGGTCGGGTAGTTGAACACGACTTCATTAAATTTCACATTTCCTTCAAATTTATCCTAAAATGTTTACATTATTATTAGTAGTATTGACCTGGTAATCATTTGATTATAAAGTATTATTTCAAGGAAACTGTACCAAAAACTGTAGTTTTGGTAGTAGAGAAAAAGAAATGAATATTCAATATAATGGTGATGCTGCTATAACAAATTGCTGTTCTATACAACGAAGATGCAAGGCGGGGCACAAAGTTATTACCAAGAGGCACTGTCTGACCTCAAGTCTGCTGCCCTTAAGACAGGCCTTCGGCTTTCACCGAGGTGGATGCTGAGGATGAAGCCAAGCCAAAGGCCTCAGGCACGGAGCCTGAGAACTGCAGCAACACTCTCCCTGCGGTTCTGGCGGGAAGCCCTGGTCTCCAACCCTGCTGCTTTTCCCGTCACTCGTGGAACGGAGCAACTCCTCAGCGCACGAAGAGCTCATAAAACCCTGGGAGGATGATTCAAGTCCCGATCTGTTTACCCAACTACGTCGTGGGCAGCAGGGTGCACAGCAGCTTATAGGATGAAAGGAACACTCAGACAGGAGTCAGAGGTAACTCCGTAGAGAGCGAAACACCAGGTTATTTCTCTCACTGTCAATGAAGTGGCCTCCTTACGGTAGGTACCTCAGCCATTATAAAAGGTGATTAAAGATAAATTGCTAATTATACCAATATGACAATTCTATGCATATACCTTCACATAGAAATGATTAAAGCTTTGTTGAAGTTATTAGTTCTTGTTTTACTTTTTGAAAAATCTCAGCATGATAAAATTCAGAACCCTTGAAAGCTCTGATGACATTTTAAAAGGCTTGAGTTGGCCACGTATTAGGCATGTAAATGTCACAAAATAAGCTAAGTATACGTTGGTGTAATCATCTGTTTTCACACAGTTACAACCCAGAAGACAGCAAACCTTCAGGGAAAAACAAGCCTTCATCAGACAGCAGAAACTCACAGGGCACAGCCCCTGTCGACTGTAGCTGTCAACCAAAGGCTGTCTCTCGAACAGCTGGAGTAAGTGGGCTGCAGACAGCTTGGCTTTGGCATAGTCAGGAGCAAAGGAACTTGCGTGTCCGAGAGCCACAGCACCCAGCACAACCGCTGAAAACACCCTAGACGGAAGGGATTCAGAGTCAGTTTACAGAAGTGGCTCCATGACCTCTGCAAGCCCGAAGGCATTCTTCTCGCCAGGGGCCTCGTTTTCCCCCCCTTTCTCCTCCCCAGCACACTCTGCCGCGGAAGTCCAGCGGTGAAGGAAATCTAGAACAGGGAGGACACGCTGCCTTCCAGTGCACGGTGTTTTCTACTCACCTTCCAGCTTCCACGGGGCCCCTAATTCCCTAGAGATACGCGACCTTCCGGAGTGTCTCAGCTTCAGGAAGCGGCTAATCAGGAATCTGATCTGGGATCTCAACTAGTTTTACTTGACAAGTTTATCTCTCTTTTTTTTCCTGGTAATGGGGATGAAACTTAGGACCTTGCACTTGTGAAGCAGGGCTAAATCCCCAGCCCCATCTCCTTTAGGGATGAAAGAAGTGAAACACGAAGTGCTTAGGTTCAGTCAGTTCTAGGATAGGAATGATATTTCCTGCTAAGTCCACAGCCCTGGTTCACAGTATATGGTTTCTTCAACACCACAGCCTAAGTGATGGTGATGATCATTGTCATGAGAATTCTTACTAGCAGATATTTACAGACTGATCCCACAACAGCTGCAGAACATATGTTGTTTTCATTAGCATAAGGAATCTGCTCTAAAACAGACCATATATTGGGTGACAAAATAATTCTTAAGTTAAAAAAAACTGAAATCCTATGTATTTTCTGATCACAAAGGAATAAAACTGGAAGTCAACAACAAAATAAACTTGTGAATTACACACATGCGTACAACTAAATAACACCACATTTGAGTGAGAAATGGGTCATGAAAGGAGCCAAGGATGTAGCTCTCAGCACTGCATCTGCCTGGCAAGTGCTAGGTCCCGAGTTCAATTTCTGATAAGCCCCCCTAAAAAAGAGAAAGAAGTCATGAAGGAAGTCAGTGAAATTTAAAAATTCCTAGTAATGGATGGAAATTACAAGACGACATATGAAAATCTGTAGAATACAGCAAAAGCAGTATAAGAGGGAAGTTTAGGGCCGGAGGGTTAGCTCAGTGGTTCCGCCGCCTGCCTCGCAAGCGCAAGGTCCTGAGTTCGATCCCCGGTAACCACATACAATGCTGGGTGTGGAGACACGCCCACCAGCAATCAACGCCGCATACCACAGTGCCAGGCGTGGTGGCTCACGCCTGTCATCCCAGCACTCGGGAGGCAGGGACAGGAGGATTGCTGAATTCGCGGCGGCTTGCCTGGGCACCACAGTGAGCTCAGGGCCAGCCTGAACTACAAAGCGAGACCCTGTCTCAAAAAGCAAAAAAAAAAAAAAAAAAAAAAAGAGGGAAGTTTATAGCAACAACTGCCAATATCAAGAACTTTGAAAAAAATCAGAGAAGTACAAAAGATCAATGAAAAAATTACGTTGATTCTTTAAAAAGACAAAAAAGGGACAGATCTTTAGCCAGCTAACCACAACAAAAGAGAGAAGAGCCAAATATATAAAAACTTAAGTGTAAAGGGGAACATTACAGTTGACACCACATAAATTCAAAAGGTCATCAGAGTGTGTTGTAAAAAAAATATATGCCAACAAACTGGAAAACCTAGAATAAATGAACACATTTCTGAACACATATATTTTTTATCCAAAATTGAACCAAGAAGACAAAATTCCTGAGTCCACCAATAATATGCAATATCTGAATCTTCAATAAAAAATATTTCAACAAGAAAGCCCAGATTCTCACTGTTGAATTTTACTAAACTTAAAAAAAAAGCTATTAGGCCAGGTGTGGTGGCTCATGCCTGTAATCCCAGCACTCAGGAGGCAGAGGCAGGAGGATCGCTGAGTTTGAGGCTTGCCTGGGCTACATAGTGAGCTCAGGGCCAGCCTGGACTACAAAGGGAGACCCTGTCTCAAAAAACAAAAACAAAAACTATTAGTCCTTCTCAAACTATTTCATGGCACTGAAAGAGAGAAAACATTTTTTTAAAGTCATTCTATAAGCATTAATTTGTTACCACAACCTGACAAGTTCACCACCACAACAGTAAATAGTTAAATGCAAATAAAGAGAAAAAAGAAAACTATAGACCAAGTTCCCTATTGGTCTAACATAAATGTAAAAATTCCCAACAAAACACTAGCAAACTGAAATCAACATTACCGCAAAAGGATTCTATGCATGGTCAAACTGGTTTCATCTCAGGAATACAAAGATGTCTTAAGGTATGTAAATCAAGAAACACTGTCCATCACATCAACAAGATGAGGGCTAAGAGCCGTGTCATCTCAATAGGTGCAAAAGCATTTGATGAAATTAACCATTCTTTTAAGAAAAAACTGAGCAAATTAGTTACAAAAGGATCATACTTTAACACCACAAAGGCTGTGGAGCCAAACCCACTGCTGGCATCATGGGACCAAAGAGCCACCCAAAGTGTTTCCTCTCACAGCAAACAGAACAAGGGAGCCTGTTCTCTACACTCCTACTCGCTCTGGTACTAGACACCTTAGCCAGAGACATACAGAGAGACATCCATGGGAAAATGTTGTTAAAATGTTATTACTACCCCGAGAAATCTACAATTTCAATGTCCCCATCAAAATACCAATGGCATTCTTCATAGCACTAGAGAAAAGAATCTCAGAATTCACATGGACGCACAAAAGACCCCAAAGAGCCAAAGCAATCTGCAGTTAAGAGTTGGAAAGGTACAGATCCTGTCTCTGCGGATCACGTCCCTCCTGGCTCGTCCTCCTCCCTCACTCTGCCGTCCTGCTTACGATTTGTTTCCACCTGCATTCTACATGGTGAGAAAACGTGCCGTGCTCTGGGCTAAAGGTTCGGTTTATGATAATTTTTACAGGTTTGACTGCTGTTGGTTCATGAGGATGATGACACTGCCCTTGGAATATTGAAAAGATCAGATTTCAGTGCTGCCAGGGTGAAGGCACTCCTAAATTTAACTCCCTGATCTCATCTTTGACGTGGGTATTTTCTTATTCCAGATCTTTTCGCAAACCTATTGAAACTATCATAGGCTTATTATAGAATCATCTTTGCATCTTAAAAGCTACTTACAGAATCACATCCCTGAAGCGCATGTGTCCGTTCACAATGAGATAGGCACCAAATCGAAAGCAGCCAGCATAGGAAAAATACATAAATGCTTGTGAGATACTAAATGTGATTCCGTAGATGTGTGCCTTCCTCACCGAGTTCCTGAAAAGCAAATTAGCGTATTCATAATCAGACGTAATAACTTAGGTGTTATGGCCACAGTGTCACAACACTTACCATTACTGAACAATTTACAAGATTACTTATGAATCTTTAAATTTTGAGCAGGTTAATTTTGCTTCAGCTTTTTTTCTTTCTTAATTCTTTAAAGTCCAAAATAAACCGTGAAGTCACAGGTGGTCGCATACACACACACACCCACACATCAAGGGCCAATGGACAAGGAAAGGAAGGGTGAGCGACCCTTAGAGGCTCATCCCAGGCACCAGCTGTGAGATCCTGTGTCTGTGCTTCTCACAAGCCTAACCGTACTCCTTTTTCACTTGCCCATTCTAACAGACAGGCTCTATTTTGACACGTCTGTCCATCCATACACTACACTCACTTCCACCTCCCTCTCTCCCCTGCCGTCTCGGCCTCCCAGGGCCTGACCGGTGTATGTGCTTTTCACACTTAAACCCCTTTACCCCCTTACACCCCTCTTCCTTGCTCTCGCTCCCTTCATGTTTTTGTGAAAAGAGAAATGAATACCTAATCGTGTGATTATTTTCAGTGTGGTGATTACTGAAGAAAGGGCATCCTTATGGACATATTATTCTCAGCAGTTTTATTATCTTTGGGAAACAATTATTCAGCCTTGGGAAAGCTCTGAGTTCTCAGCAATCCTGTTCATTACCTGTAAGGTCCATCCAGTTTGTCGACATACATTGATTCAAATTTTCTTTCCTGGGTTAAAGACACAACTGTTCTAATATTTTCTATTGCTTCTGTTGCAATCTGTAATAGATCAGACCTTCATTAGAAGTGGCTCTTTTATTTCTGAAACAATAAAGAATGTGGTGAGACTTCAGGCTCTGTCAAAAGTATCCTGAAGGACCTGGGTATGGTGACACAGAGTTGTAATCCCAGCACTCTGGGAGGCTGAGGCAGGAGAACCACAGATTTGGACCTAGCCTGAGCAATGTGGGGACAGATTGGGACTCTGTCTTACATAAACTTTTAAGAACAGATCAGTGATGTGGCTCAGTGGAAAGGCCCTGAATTCAATCCCCGTGGCTTTCTTCAAAAGCATCCCAGGAAGGAGGAACCCCTCTGGTAGTGCCGTCATCCAGGCAAGCACCCAGGGCTTGAGAGGCTGGGGGTCTGTGTCAGGGCCGCCAGGCACCGGCTGGTGGTATTGCAGGCGAGGTGCTGAGCCACTGGCCTGGGTGGAGAGTCCTTCCTGCTCCCTGGAGGTGCCCGCCTTCTTGCCCCTGAGTGTGCCCTGCTCAGAGCTCCTGCTCACACAGCAAGGAAACTGAGCAGCAAGCACGGGGCTCTGCTTTAAATCGCTGTTCAACAAGGACACCAGGCTAAGCTGCATCAGTAAACGGGGGCTTCCCTGACATGGGGCAAGGCGTGGACTGGATGGCACGTAACCACAGGTGCCTCATGCCAGGAGACACTGGTCTGAACAGGCAGCAGGTGGAGACTGGGGACAGCAGCGCTCTGGACCCCAGAGCCAGTTGGCATGGTCTGATCCGCGTCCCCCACGTCCACACCGGCCAGACCACCCCTGGGAGTGCTGTGGGGACACGGCGCAGGGTCCGATGTGTGCCCTGCAGTCCGGACTCCCTGGCCAGCAGCACAGTGGACGCCTCAGCTTCACACTATCAGACGGAGGACCTGGATCTCAGCCCTCAATTTCTGTAGCCAAGTGAAAGCAAGATCCTAAGTGGAGAGGCTTTCTATCTTTATCGTAAGTAAAAATAAAGACCTCACAGCAACAGCCAGCGTGTCACCTCTGGTTAAAATGATCTCTTAGCCCCACAGCAAGGCTTGTGGGGACACATTCCTGCTGCAGCATGGTCGGGGATCAAACTCGGGCCCTGTGCTCGTGGGGGAGGCATGGTGCCCTCGGCTAAATCCCCGGCTCCACAGTTTTCCTTTCAGAAGAGTGGAAAGAACCAGGGAGAGTGGTGTCGCCCGGGCAGACACAATGACACGGTAGTTTTTCAGGCAAGTGACTAAGAGGCCGCACTGGAGCACTTCGGAGAGCAGCCAGGAGCACGGTCAGAGAGCCGCCCCCGGCCCTGGAGGACTCCGCCTCCCGGGACAGCGGGACCGGCCCGACTGAAACCCCCACTCAGAGCTGCCGCTGGTGCCGGGGAAGGAAATTATCAAAGGGGACACTTGCAAGATTGCGATTTTAATCCCTCCCCTGATGAGTCACCTTCTCCCTGGGGGTTGGGGACACTGTCTGCCCTGCCTCCCAAAACTGATGAAGTTCAGGGCAGTGACATCTGTGAGAGTTAAATGTGGACCATGGAAACTATCATATTAATATAATCAGCTTGGCTGCCTAAAGTTTCAATTTAGTATTTACAACTGTAAGAATTACAATGTTTGTGATCTTAATCTACACTTGAATATTTAAATGTATGTATGTGCTAATAAAGCATTTCTAGGTGGAGTGAGTCACATTGAACACCTGTGGATGTAAACACCAGGTGTGCCTCTGCTGTGCCAGGATCCTGCTTTGTAGGCAAGTGCCCTGTCCCTGAGCTGCCCCCGGTCCACTAGAGCAATATGGGCACAGAATTCCCTGCCTCTAGGAGTACTGCCCAGAAATCAGGGCATGGCTGCCATCTGATGGCTGCCAGATTTAAAGCTAGAATATAGCCAAGAAGGAAAAACACGGTCTTCTTCAAGAGGTCAAAAGTCTGCCCTTGAACAACCCCCTGCTGCTGTCTGCTCCGAGCTGTCCTCACCTGTAAAATAGGGTGACATGTGTTTTAACAATGGCATTAGGGTTGTAAGATGAAACAATTCTGAACACCTAGAAGTTCTTCAGAATAACCACATGGTGAGTACTTTCCCCAGGCTACCAGCCTTCCATGAATCGCCTCATTTCAAGTTTTAGACAGTAAAACTATAGTGACCTCCTATGGTGATGGTGTTTGGGAGTTGCATTGAACTCAAACATTAAAACATGTATATTGTGATCATTCAAATAACAAACGCCCAAAAAACACTCTTACCAGCTGAGCTTTGTTCAACCCACCTTGCCAGCGATTTCCAGTTCTTTTTTATCTCGTTTGGCATTTCCAGCCAACATTTTCATCTCGACAATTCCCGATACAGCAATAAACGGAACAACTGCTAGCAGCAAGAGCGTTAGTTGCCAGCCGTAGACAAAGGAGATGATGATACCAGTTCCGAGGTTTGCTGTGTTCTGGGCGATCAGAGCCAGCCGGGTGCCTGTGGCCTGGAAGAGAGGGAGGCCGCACCGCTGCCCCAGAGCCCTGGACCGCGCCGTTGCTGCGACAGCAACGAAGCCTGGGCTTCAGCCTCCTGCCTCTGCCGCCTCTGCGACACCCGCCGCTTGCACCGCTGGGCCTTCCGGTCGCATTCTCCCGCTGCCCTGGCGCCGACGGCAGGCCAAGCGCACGGCGGCTCTGCTCTGTGCTTGGGGCAGCGCGGAACATGCGCGCAGGGACCGTCTGAGGAGGAACCTGATGCCACCATGCTCTACTGAGCCGAAAGATTATTTATTTCTCCAAACGTGAGGCATGGAAACTGACACCCCAAGATCACTGTGTGGTCCTCAGCCCAAGACGCTTTTGCCGAAAAGCGAACTGAGGCTGGATCCGCGCTGCTAGCGCAGAAAGCTAGAGCCACTGCAGGAAAGCAGCAGACGCTGGTGTCCAGGGTGGACACGTGGCTCCCTGGACAGCGGCCGGCTCAGTGCTGGGCACGTGGTCCTGTTTGGTACTGAATACAGGTGTGCGTCCGCTGCCACTAACGGGAAACGAGGAAGTTTGAACCTGTATCGCCCCCAGTGGCCACCGTGCAGCCCCGAGGGATGAAGCCAGTCCTGAGGAGGAAGGAGCTGGACTGCATGACAAAGGGTCTTGGATGCTTGAGCACATTTTTGAGCAAGTACATCGATTAACCCTGAAGTCTGACCTTTCTCCTACTGCTGAAGCCAGTTTGAACTGGGTTTTCTACTTCTTCCAGCTGAATATCCAACAGATACAGCTATTCTATAAATTTTTTTTTTAAAGAAAAATATCAGTAGAGTACAGTCTACATACTCCCTGGACTTGGGCAGCATCCGTGGCAAGCCTTGTGGAAAGGGCACCAGTACTGTTCTTACAATCGTCAAACCAGCTCATGTCCTGCAGTATAAAACATAACTATATTAGCTCCAAGTGAAAACAGAGAAGACCAGCGAAAACTCCCCGCTTCCTGCAGAGTGAGGACAGGCGCCAAAGTCGGGAGCGGAAGTTCAGGAGAAATTGTGCCGGCAGCATGGAGCCCCGCTCAGTCCCGGCAGGCCCGGCCGGACTCTGGCTGCCCCCAGGACAGGGGCACCTTTGGTCTGGGCAGCGGCCGCCTGTGGCCAGCTTCCCGGAGGCTGGCCCTCCGGCACCCCCCGCGCGGTCCCCACCGTCTGCCCCGTGCCGCCTGTGCCTGGCACTGTGTCTGGTGCCAACAGCAGTGCCCTTCTGGGGAATCTGGGCAGGAGAAACTCGCTCCTTCTCATCACACTTTTGCTTTACTTAAACAAGGACTAAAAGCATGTCTTTGGCTTTACTTTAATGATAAGCCACGCAGCCGTAGCATCTTTTACTTTCATATAAAGCCATTCCCCTCCCCGGGAAGAGTCAGAAGATTCCGGCACAAGATTTAACGACTCCGCCTCGCTGAAACAATGCCCGGCCGTGCCCCGTGTGGAGAGTGGCATCAGCTCCCGCCACGCGGCCGGACATGCGGTTCTCTGCACAGCGGGGAAGCCGTGTCCGCACGTTGGCCCCTCTCTCCTGCCCCGCAGTGTGGGCCCCCGAGAGAGAAGAGGGGCCTCGCGGCGTGTCCTGCTCTGCTGCCCAGTGAGGTCTGACGCTCACGTGGGAACGGCTGGCCCGAGGGGAAGCCAGAAGCCCTCGCAGCGCGCGCCAGCGCTCGGCCTGCAGGGCAAAGGCCGGGGCGTGACCGTGGGGGGCGCGCAAGGCTCCCGCAGCCGAGGCAGACGGCGGCGGCCGCCCCTCAGCGCCAGGATGCAGGAAGGCGAGGTGGGGCGCGACGGGCGCGAGCGCGGATGGCCACGGCGGACTGAAAACTGACTGCTCACCGTGGCCACGCGCCGTAGCGCGGTTCCTCCGAGTGGGGCACAGGGCTCATTCTGAAGCACGTTTTGGATCACGTCCACACTCGGGCCTGTGTGGGAGCTGAGCTCATCCTGCCCCCAAACTCCCGCCTCACGTCTTAAAAACCGCGAGCGGCGACTTCGTTCTGGACCCCAGAGAGTGAAACACACCCTTCCCTAGGGCTGCCGCTTTCTCCCGTTCCTGGGCTGCCTATGGGAGAACCGGCCCTGCACTTTCGGTAATAAATTTTCCATTGAAAACGTCTGTCTGCAAATGGTGCTGCCTTCTAATTTCCATGACTGCTCAGACACAAACCGGCCTCGGCCGGTGCGATGACCAGCCCCTGCCTTCGCGGCACGGCACCCGGCGTCTCCGGGGCCAGGCGACCTGCGTCCCGGGAGCGGACGGCCCGCCGGGGCTCAGCGCAGTGCTCGCAGCGCCCAGGAGCCCGGGCGTGGGTCCGAGACAGCCTGCGGGGCCTGCTCAGCCGGGCAGGCTGCGGGGGGAGGCGGCACGCAGAAGCCGCAGGCGAGGAAGCAGCTTCGAGCGAAGAAGCCGGAGCGCCAGGCCCACCTGTCTCAGCATCGCCTTGAAGGCCATCGACCGCAGCCGCGTGGTGAGAATCTCGCCAGCCTTCCCAAAGGTGAAGCCCTGGGGGAGGAGAAAGGCTCTTGGGTCAGCCCTGGCGCGCACACACGCTCACGCCGAGCCCACAGCGCGCCAGCCCGCCGCTCACGCCGGGGGAGCCTCGGCCGAGGCCCGGCTCGGTCCCACTCCGGAGGGACGCGCTGCTACACCGCCGGCACGTGTGCGCGGGGCCAAGACGGAAAGGCAGAACTCTTCCGCTGGGGCTGCGAAGCCATCCTAAACAGGCCACCGCTCACCCGTCGGCTGAGAGGGGGCCCCTCCCCCGCGCCCGCCCAGCGGCCCGGCCCCTCCTGCGCGCGGCCCGCCCTGGCAGCTGCTGGGCACCGCTGCTGGGCCCCACCAGCGCCGCTCCCTGACCTTACAGCCCAGGCTGGGCCTGGCGCCGCCCCAGTGTCGAGCGAAGCCAGGCCCGCCGCGGACAGCTCGGCCCACTGTACTGCTCGGCAGTGATAAAAGTAGCGCGCGGGCACGAGCAGAAAACAGTACTTTGTTGACTTGCTGGGAGCACTGCGTGACCTCACGGGTTAAACAGAGTACACGAAACTGATAAAAGTCTAACGAGGTGGGAAAGAACAACGGTAGCAAACTTAACTAGCGCTCCCGGCCGAGCCCCAAATCTGAACACCGCACGTCTCTCGGTTAAGCGCCGGCCTGACGACACAGTCACGGCGAGCCAGAGCGTGTCAGCCCTGCCCCCCCGTGTCAGCCCTGCCCCCCCGTGTCAGCCCTGCTGCGGGCGGCCTGTGCCCAGCCCGGGGGCCGAGGGCCCAGCACGCTCGCCGCAGACTCGGCCCTCCGGCCTCGCAGCTCGGGCTCCGGAAGCTGCCTTCGTCCTCCCCTGCCCGGGCGGCCCAGCCCACGGCCGACAAGGGCAGGTCCCGGGAGCTCACCTGGAGGAAGAAGGTGAAGAAGGAGACGATCCCCAGAGCTAGGAAGAGCAGGGAGAACATGTTGCACTTGTGCCGCTTCACCACCTCGTCCCCCGGCCCGAAAATCTACGGAAGAACGTGCAGAGCCCCGCTGGTCACTGCGACGTCGTGCTGAGCCTCCCCACGCGTGGCTGGAGGGTCACGCTCCGCAGCGAGCCTTTGAACGCGTGAGAGTCTTCAACAGCGGTAAAGACGTGTGACTAAGGGGCGCCACCGCGTAGCCATCCCAAGTGGCACGAAGTCCTTCTTTCTGGACGGACCCCAGCCCCTCCCTGCCCTCGCCCAGCACCAGTGACTTCGAGGGGCTTCCTGGCTCTAGGGACTTGGGACCGTGAACCCCCACGTGCTGTTGTCCCTCTTCCTCTGCCCGCAACCGCCCCGGGCACCCCTTCCGATGGCTGCCCCTTGCCCTGCTCCCACGCCCTGTTGTCTAGCGCTGATGCGCTGGGATGGTGCTCACTTGTGCCACGGGGTGCGCCCTGGAGGGGCTGTTCTGTGTGCTGCTTCATCTCCAGCACCGAGTGGCACTGGCCACACTGGGCCTCACCAGAACGTGAATACAGCCACACAACTGTTGGACTGCAAGAGACCCAGGATGGCTTTACTTTGAAATTCGGTAAGATTTGGAGGGTGCTTTCTAAGCTTTCAAATTTTTGTCTTATGATCTTAAGTGGAGATCAATATTTAATGTAACAATAATAAACTCTTAAGATGACGGAGGACAATTCATTCTTAACCAGAAAGTCTTTCCAGTGATGTTAGAGGACCAGGAAGGTGGTTATACGATGAAAATTCTCTCCTCAGAAGAGACAGATAACTTGGCTGTCTTCCTGTAAACATTCCAGTGAATTTAGTGACTGGATGGTGTGAATTTTCCCTCTTAAGCTCAGGTGCCCCAGGTTTTGGAAGGGCCGTTAGCACAGCGGTATAGGAGCTGTCGCTTCAGTATAGACACTTTTACATGTTTTCCACGTAGTTATTTCTGTCCCCTCTTAATCCTCAGCACCCCACCTTGTAGGTGAGGAAACTGAGGTACAGAGCAGGACTGCACCCGGCCCCTTCGCCCACATACTCGCTGGTGCGGCCAGCGTGTACCAGAGTATGGGCTCGCTGGGTGTCCTGCCTCGGGCGCCCCAGCCACTCCTCACACGGCCGCGGGGCCGGCACCAGCGGCCCTTCACTGATGAGGGCTGTGGTCTCGTCCAGCTGGGCAGGCGCTTGGATGCCTCTTACCTAGTCCTGCAGTGCACCCTCCCCGCCGCCAGGCCTCAGAGAGGCTGAGGCTACCTTCCCTTCCCCTACACCACGCCTCAAAAGGGTACTGAGAACTTTGGGTTAGTTTAATATGAGCTGCTCAGCCCCAGGATGGAGCAAGCTGGGCAGAATCAAGTAAGAAACCGCGGAGGAACTGATTTAATTCAAACCATTACACAGTGTTTTCAAACTCACTGCGATCATCTCAGAAAATATGACGGAAAACGCTGGCTGCAGTGCCCCATTGACAAGGGCACAGACTGTCCCCACCACAAAATAGGGCCATTCGGTTTTACTGAGTCTCAGGACCTTCAGAAAAGACACTGGCGGCACATTTTCATCCTAAAACACACAAAAAACAGGACAAGCCGGTGATGCATAACAGGTGCTAGAGTCTTAGACACAAAGAAGACTTGAGGCTCGTGCTCCAGGCTGGGCATCCCCGGAGCGGCACGTGCGGCGCGCGGTCTGTAAGGCTCACTGAGGACGCAGCACCAGCCTGCTCAGGCTCCACCCGGAGGCCGCTCTGTCTCTGCTCCAGCCCCCGCAGGCCAAGAGGTGGCCTCGTCTGGGCACAAGCCGGCCCGCAGTCCCGTCTCGATTCTAGAGGGCACAGTTCCGGACTCAGTGACAGTCGAGGTATACTAAAACCGTACCTTGAGATGAGAAAATACTCTTTCTTGGGATGGGTTTTTCTCTTATAAAATTATTTCACTTCGGTGAACACCCTACATCTTCAGGTAAAGAGTGTTACGGAATATGCATACGAGTTCACTATTTTTCCTTTCTTTCTTTCTTCGAGAGTTCCCGTCTAATTCATCGTGTCAGTGCGTATCGCAAGAAGAGGTGATACTCCGCACTCCCTGAAGCTGGCTGTGGCCATGAGCACAAGCTGTGACCAACAGGCTCCTGAGTGAGAGTGATGGTTGGGACTGCTGGAAAGTGTCTTTGCTCCTTTCTGCCGCTCAAAACGCTGCAGTGCTGGTGAGAGGTGCAGTCTTTGGAGCAATACGATCCTGTGGGTGGTAGACGTGAGCCAGGCAGCAAGTCCTCGGAAGGAGCCTGCGTCCCTGCTAACCATGCAGCCACCAGGCCAGGCCTGAACGTATTACCTCTTGTAATTTGTTTCATGTGAATGAAAAATAAAAACTCTCAATTTCACAGGGTTGCTTAAGCAAATGATACTCTGGGATTCCAAGTATAGGCAATCCAATGTCATCCTGTCTACTAGAATATATCAATATAGGGACATTTCAATTTGGTTGAGGCTATAGACCTCAAAATTGAGTGGAATATTTGATTTAATATTAAGCACCTTAGCCCAAACAATACAGTTTTTATCTATTTGGAACATTGGAAGGCTATTTTAGTTGGAATTTATTTTAATTTACTGTCAAATACATTTAAAATTAGAAACTTCCATGTGTGTGTATGTTGAGGATGGAATGCAGGGCCTTACATAGGCTAGCAAAGCACTTGTAACTGAGCCAAACCCTCAGCCCAAAATTTCCTTTTTTTAAAAGAATATGTTTCATGGTAAGACTTACCTGTGCATGAAAATTATGCATAAGGACAAGAATTTCAATAACAAAATTTAAAAATAAAAGATAAAATTTAAGTGGAAAAAGAACTTACAAGTTCATTAGTTTCTCCATCAAGGGTATTATGATGTATTTGTGAATTTTTATAGCTTTTCCTAGTAGAATTCCTAAGTATGTGAGATTTCCAGCCATTTGGGGTCATACCAGGAGCAGCCTTTTCTTCATGTAGTTCCAACTCAAACTCTGACTGGATCTGGTTTCCTGATGTCTGAAAGAAAAAAAAATGTTAAGTTGTGTGAACGTGTGTCAAGATGGATGTGTCCTGCAAGTTTAAAATCATACAGCAATTCTGATTATCACAAATGTCAAGACCTCAGCACTGTTGTGCTCTTCCCACCTGCCGCTCGGGTCATCTCTGCTGCTGGCGTGGATACGTTCTCCTGACAGGTAGAACCGCGCTCCCGAGGGCACGCTCACCATGAGTTTGCCACTGTCCTGTACTACCAGGGCCCCTCTTCCATAGACTCTCTGATTCTGAACTAGGGTCTCAGATATATTCTCACTTTTACGCCTTTTCCTAATTCTTATTGATCTGCATGAGTGTTGCATCATATCGTAACAGTTTAAAGAACACAGTATGGAGGGCGAACCACAGGAAAAAGGTCTGGGAAGGAGATACCTGTGTGTTGGCCAGTTTGAAGTAGACCCCTCCTTTCTTCATCAGCTCACTGTGGCTTCCTTGCTCCGCAATGACTCCGTCCTCAAAGGCAGCGATGACGTCAGCATTGCGGACCGTCGACAGTCGGTGGGCTATCACAATGGTGGTCCGGCCTTTTCGGGCCTAAAGGGGAGAAGGACATGTGGTGCATCAGGCTGTGGGACCAACACCTGTCAGCAAGCACAGGCACCGGGATCCTCAGATACACGCCGCTTGTGCTGACAAGAGAGTTCATCCTCGGTATCTCTGGTGACTAGGACAGCAGCATCACTGTCCGGCTCAGGTTCAAGTCAGACTGAAGTTCTTGACCAGACAGGTAGTCAGCCTTTCACGGAAGAGACCGGAATACTCTGGAGCCCACAGTAGTGTGTTTCTCAAGAAAAACAGAGCCAAGGCCTTTGTCAGTCGTCTTTGCCACCTGTTTGAGGAGCCTCTGCTGTGACTTGTGTATTCTACTAAGACTTCTGCAGAAGCATTTTAGGGGAAAAAGGATTTAGAGAAGTCATTGCCAAGTGAAAACCTTCTCCAGAGCATGATTTTAACTGCCACTCTGATGGACTTTTAGGCTGTAGTTTAGGTGAAAATGTACCTTGAGATCAGGACAGCTCAAATTACACTCAAAACCATCTAAAGTTCAGTCTTTGCGGGGAGCCAAAGCTTTGCATACTAATAGGTTCCTCAGGTGGATTTTATTATGCTAAGATATGCAAATCACTGCTGTAAATTAATCCGTGATCTCATTTAATTACACCCTGGATAATGATCATCAAATTATTAATGTTGTGTCATTAACAAGAGCTACTCTTTCTGATGATATTCACGACCCCTTTCATGAGCAACTGTCACCCTTACACAAGAAAAGTTGACCAGAATAAACTTTGACGCCAACAGACTTTATCAGAGCTCTCAGACACCCCTGTGATGATACGACAGTGGCAAATGAATAAGGTCAACAATTTTGGAAATTTGTCCCTCCAGAATGGTGACACTGATTATTCAGGTAGATATGAAAGTGTGATTATTGGCTTTCTTAAAAAAATCAAAATAGTGAATCTGCTGTCTTTAAGAAATTGTATGGAATAATATATTATTTATTTTGACAAGCTGTTGCCGCCTACTGAATCGAAAGCTGCTATGCTGTTACTTTTTTAAACACTCTACATATTTTCTCAGTGGGCTGGACTGTCATATTCAATTCTCTAGGTACTTAGTCTCTGCTCTGGGCAGGACTCTGGGATGACAGGTGTGAACCACCAAGCCCAGTCTTCACGAAACATTTTTTAAATGACACATTTATGATAATTTTGTGTCTGGAACATGCCCACAGGGTGTCTCCTCACTGGAACTTATACAGTGGGGTTATGACATCCTGAGTCAGCAACAACCCCAAGACTGCACCTGGATAAGGCTCACTCATCCTGCTGAGCTTCCGTCTCATGAAGATGCTCATGAGACTTAAAAGTATCTGCAGAAGACACTAAGCTCACTGTATGCTGGATAAATGATCTCCTTAAAATGTATTGCTTAGGGCCAGAGGGTTAGCTCAGTGGTTCCGGCGCCTGCCTTGCAAGCACAAGGTTCTGAGTTTGATCCCCGGTAACCACGTACAATGCTGGGCGTGGTGACTCACACCCACTACCAATCAAGACCACATACCACAGTGCTGGGCATGGTGGCACACACCTGTCATCACAGCACTCGGGAGGCAGAGATAGGACGATTGCTGAGTTCAAGGCGTGCCTGGGCTCCATAGTGAGCTCAGGGCCAGCCTGAACTACAAAGCGAGACCCTGTCCCCCCCAAAAAAAAAAAAAATGTATTGCTTATTTCCAACTTACAAAGTCAACTTTATTTCCAGAAAAGTATCTAATCACCTTCATAGATAAAGATTACATTCCTGCCTATAAGCAAGGTATTTTTTAGTTAAGGTCACTAGATTTTTCTTTATGTGTTTTGTATGAATTATTTCCTACTGATTTACTGAAATTAATATAACCACAAAGAAATAGGTTTTTTTTTGTTTGAGACAGGGTCTCGCTTTGTAGTTCAGGCTGGGCCTGAGCTCACTATGTAGCCCAGGCAAGCCCTGAACTCAGCAATCCTCCTGTCTCTGCCTCCCAAGTGCTGGGATGACAGGCGTGAGCCACCACCCCCGGCAACAAAGAAATAGTTTTAACTCCAAAGCAGATTACATTATATCTAAAGAAAGGAAAACTAGGTCATCACTGTAGGAGACAGAACAATACTTGGACAGTTCTAAGTATTTTCCTATTGATTTCTTTACATATTTTAGGCCGACTCCTTTTGATCAAAGCCATCCTGTGTGCAAGCAAAGACCAAGTGGAGTGGGTCACCAGAAGGCCTGGGTCCTGGCTCTGCCAGGAGGTCACTGCAAACCTTCGCACACCATCGCTTCTGCAGACCATGCCAGCTGACGGAAAGAAGGCGTGAGAAAGCTCCCACAGCGGCCGCATCTGCCCTTTAGGTCGCAAGCACAGTGTGGGGCGGGACGTCTCGGTGGGTGGCTCCTCTGGGCACTCAGGGCCCGCTGACCTTGTCCAGTGCCGCCTGCACCTCGGCTTCGCTCTCGGTGTCCAGGGCCGACGTGGCCTCGTCCAGCAGCAGGATCTTGGGGTTGCGAACCAGGGCGCGCGCAATCGCTATCTTCTGCTTCTGTCCACCACTCAGCTGCGCCCCCCTCTCTCCAACCAGGGTGTCAAATTTCTACAACAGGAAGCCGTAAAATGGAAGAGCTCTGGAAGTACTTTAAACACAAAAGGGAGGGAGTCCAGAAATACATGGAGACCACCTGGAGCCTAGTTTCAACTATCATTCTGCATTGTAAGTCAAAATAAACGAACAGTGACTTCCAAAAATACTCACAGATACTAATTTTATAATTTTACATTACTATGTACAAGAATGTATTCCTTAAGCCGGTACTGAATATTTCAAGGATTTATCTTACGGAGTCGGACAACCTGACATCTCAAGCATTAGCTAAACCTTTGAAGTCAATGTTCTGGGGGGAATTCTAGCTCCAAGAAGACTGAATGGTCAGAAGCTTTACCTGTGGCAATTTCATGATGAACTCGTAGGCATTGGCTTCTTGGACCGCTCTCCGGATCTCACCCATGGTGACGTCTCCACGGCCGTAGCGAATGTTCTCAGCAATTGTGGTAGAAAATAGCACTGGCTCTTGACTCACCACTGCAATCACCTCCCGCAGGCAGCTCACGTTAAAGTTCCTGATGTCCTGCCCATCAATGCTGATCTGAAAGAGAAATAGTTTCTGCTGAATATTTAAACCAGCTGATAACTAAAACAGCAAGACTTTACTATGAAAAATCTTACGCTAGTGTCAAACTTCCTTCAATAGCTAAAAATGGTATTTGGAAATACAGTAGTATGCAAGAATAAAAATTAAAAGTCAATAGTGTGTTCTGACCTTTATTTTCTTACACACAATTTTTTTTTTTTTTTTGAGACAGGGTCTCGCTTTGTCGTTCAGGCTGGCCCTGAGCTCACTATGGTGCCCGGGCAAGCCTCGAACTCAGCAGTCCTCCTGCCTCTGCCTCCCGCGTGCTGGGATGACAGGCGTGAGCCACCACGCCCGGACCTTACACACAATTTTTAACGGATTGTTCTTCATAAGCTATTTTGGGTCATATATTTGTTGACTTGTTTTTGTGGTGCTGTGGAAGAAACCCAGGGTTTTTGGTGCCTACACAAGTGCTCTACCACTAAGAAACATCCTTGGTTCTATTTTTGCTATGCCATTAGTTTTACCTATAGATTCCAAATTTAAATAAAAATCTCCATTTACCTACCTAGTGTACCTATCATTTTGATCTCATTTTACGATGTTTCCAACATGCCTTAATCTACTTCAGTGTTTCCCAACTTTGGGATTTGGTTTCTTTTAAAATCATTGTAAAAGCAGAGAATTAGCACGTTGAGTAGGACTTATTTTTCTCTTTGACTAACAATGGAGTACCTGTACAATGACTGATGTTTGCTGGGCATTTATTGCTTGTTGAATAAAGGCTGAACAAACAAAATATATCAATAATTTATACTGCTATCAGGAATATATATTTGCCTCATTATAACCTACTAACAGTGGGTTTTATCATCTTAATTTATTTTTTTCTAATTAATATGAGTAAGGTAATAGCCTATCTCTGGCTTGGTATTTTTTTTTTTTTTTT